>CAOKZL010002660.1:0-236903 GCA_948472985.1 Iguana delicatissima | reverse complement strand
GAGGAATGGGATATTTTGAACCCTTTATGGGAAAAACACTGGGGTGATTATGCATTAATCGGATTGTATGAATGAATATATTAGGTTATAGTATGAGAGGAAAGAAATGTTAAGTAAGAGTAATTATTTAGTAATCATATAGAGGTAATTATAAAGAGTATATATAGAGAGAGATGTAGCTAAAGGATAGAGAATAGGTAATTAAACATTTAAATAGGATTAGTATAGGTAGATAAATTGCTATAAAGAGTTAGTGTACTGGTTAATGTTACAAATTAGCAGGATGATATAAAAATACAAGTAAATATTCCTAACTGGATAAAGAGAGGAAGTTAATGGGTGAGAGGGGTGTAGAATGGAAAGTGTTTATTGCTCTTTATTGTTGTATCATGGAATAATTATATGAAATGATAAGAATTAAGAAGTTGAAAGATTGATATGAGTGTAATGTGTTAGAGAGTTATTATATGTTATTTGTCTTATTGTATATTTGTACTGGGTGTAGTTTTAAATGTGTTGTGTTGTCTTTATTAAAGTTTTTTGAATAGTAACAGTGGAATAGGTTATAGATATTGGTTAATCGTTGATAAGATATTGTTAAGACTATAAAGTAAAGTTTAACTTACTTATAACAAATGTAAAAAAAAATCTATAATCTTATATAATTATAGTTATTGACGTGTCTTGGTGTGATTGTATGTAATGTTCTTGTTTGTTTGTTTTTTTAATATAATTGCAATAAACTTTATTTTATTAAAAAATTTTAAAAAAAATAAAAAATAAAAGAATTTGGGGAAATGACAGCGTTACAAATAAACTGGGCAAAATCAGAGCTAATGTTGTTAAACTATACTAAGACAGAAGGGCAAGACTTTTTAAAGGAAAGAAAAATAGATATTAAAATAAAAGAAATAATTACATATTTAGGAATAAAATTTACAAAAAATTATCAAAGATTAGAGGAGAAAATATAATAAATTAAGACAAGAAAGGAAATGGAAAATTAGAGGAATATAAAAATATTAAGTTATGGTTTGGAAGAATTGCATTAGTAAAAATGAAAATATTACCTAAGATTAATTTTTTATTTAGGATGTTACCAATAAAAGTATCAGAAATAGAATTGAAAAATTGGTAGTTATTATTGAATAATTTTTTTAACAGGGATAAGAAAGCAAGGATTAATAAGAAATTTGGGTACAGATCCGAAAAAGAAGGTGGACTGGGCCTCCCAAATTTCAAATGGTATTATAATGCAAATCAATTGAGATATTTTATAGGTGGAGTCTCAGGAAAAGGGGATTTAGAATGTTTAGAGATGGAAACAATAGAAATTGAGAGGAGACTGGAGAATATCCTTTTTTGGAATCCAGTCAAGAGAAAAACAGGAAAAATAGAAAATCCCCTTTTAAAGAATATATTAGAAATATGGAAGAAAAACAAGGAAAAACTAATGCCGACTATCTCACCGTTAACTCCAGTAGTGATGGTGAAAAGGTTTCCAATAAATTTGAGGGATGAATTAAAAAAGAAATTAAAAAAGCAGGGAATATACAAATTAAAAGAATGGATGAATATAATGATGAATAAACATAGAATAAAGGAGAGATTGCAGGGTACTAAGATGTCATGGTTTAATTATATCCAGCTGGAGCAGTGGACAAGGAATTGGAAAAGCAATAAAAAAGATTTTAGAGAATACACTAGATTTGAACAAATGATTAAGCAAAGATGGAAGAAAATGAAATATTGAAGGGTGCCACAAGAGAAATATACAAAATATTCTCAGAAGATGAAGATGAATACCTTAGAAAAATATGAGAGGAAGAACTAGTACAAAAAATTGATATTCAAGATGAGGGGAAAATCTGGAATCAGTGTCATTTAAAAAAATTATCTGTAAGGATAAAAGAGAATTATTATAAATTGGTTTGGAGATGGTACCTAACACCAGTAAGGTTAAACCACAAAGACAAAAACCATTCAAGGTTATGTTGGAGGGGTTGCCAAGAGATTGGTAGATATGCTCATATGTGGTGGAATTGTGAAGGTGTACAGAAATTTTGGCAAATGGTGTTTAAAGAGATAAAAGAGATAACAGGAATTGATTTACAAATATGTCCGAGTATAGCATTATTGTCCATATTTGATAAGGTTAATTGTACCCTGACAATGAAGGAGTTAATTACAAATTTATTAACTGCAGCAAGGCTAATTATATTGAGAAAATGGAAAATTCAAGAAGATTTTCAAATAAAGGATTAGTATAAAGAAATGTGGAAAACTGCAATCCATGATAAGTTAAGATGTCGAATCAAGATTTAAAAAGGGATAATGAAAACGAATGACTGTGAAGCAATGTGGAAAATATTTGTGGAAAAGGCTTTAGCAAAAGAGGGAAGTGTCACACCTCCACAAGAAGAATTACAAATTTGGAAAGCAGAGTAAGCTGAAATATAACTTGGCTCTGGGAATGGGTTCACATTTAGGGTTAGAGTTTATGGTTAATAAAAGAATCATATATAGTATTAGCAATAGGTTAAACATAGTTGAAAAGAATAGATTTAAGAATATATTTAAGAATGAAATTATTATAGCAATAATAAGTACAAGGAGAATGAGATTTAGGTACATGAAATAAAAATATATAATCAATATTATATATAATATGTTGAATATATATATAAAATATGTATATTATATTATATATAATATGTTGAACACGATGATAAAGGAGAGAATCATAGAATCATAGAAATGTAGAGTTAGAAGAGACCACATGGGCCATCCAGTCCAACCCCCTGCCATGCAGAAACACCCTCAAACCACTCCCAACAGATGGCCATCCAACCTCTGCTTAAAAACCTCCAAGGAAGGAGATTCCACCACACTCCGAGGCAGCATATTCCACTGCCAGACAGCCCTGACTGTCAGGAAGTTCTTCCTGAGGTTCAGGTGGAATCTCCTTTCCTGCAGCTTGAATACATTGCTCCTTGTCCTGGTCTCTGGAGCAGCAGAAAACAAGCCCTCTCCTTCCTCTACATGGCATCCCTTCAAATATTTAAACAGGGCTATCATGTCCCCTCTTAACCTTCTCTTCTGCAGACTAAACATACCCAGCTCTCTAAGTCTATCCTCATAGGGCATGTCTTCCAGGCCTCTCACCATTTTGGTCGCCCTTCTCTGGACTTGCTCCAGCTTGACCATGTCCTTCTTGAATTGGGGTGCCCAGAACTGGACACAGTATTCAAGATGAGGTCTAACCAAAGCAGAGTAGAGTGGTACCAGTACCTCCCTCGATCTAGACACCGTACTCCTATTGATGCAACCGAGAATTGCATTGGCTTTCTTGACTGCCGCATCACACTACTGACTCATGTTCAGCTTGTGGTCTATTAAGTCTCCTAGATCCCTTTCACATGTACTGCTATCCAGCCACGTGTCCCCCATCCTATATTTCTGTATTCCATTTTTTCTACCTAAGTGTAGGACCTTACACTTATCTATGTTGAATTTCATTTTGTTAGCCTTGGCCCAGATCGCCAATCTGTCCAGATCATTTTGAATTTTGATCCTGTCCTCTGGCATATTAGCAACCCCTCCCAATTTGGTGTCATCTGCAAATTTGATGAGCATGCCCTCTATTCCTTCATCCAAGTCGTTGATGAAGATATTGAACAGGACAGAACCCTGTGGCATTCCACTAGTCACTTCTCTCCAGGATGAGAATCTGCCATTGGTGAGCACCTTTTGGGAACGGTCAGTCAACCAGTTACAGATCCATTTGACAGTAGCCCTGTCCTGCCCACATTTTACCAGCTTCTTTGCAAGAATGTCACGGGGAACTTTGTCAAAGGCCTTACTGAAATAGAGGTATGCTACATCCACAGCATTCCCTTCATCCATCGAGCTAGTAACTCTATCATAAAAAGAGATAAGATTAGTCTGGCATGACTTATTTTTGAGAAATCCATGTTGACTTCTCATGATTACTGCATTGCATTCTAAGTGATTAGAAACTGACTGCTTAATGATCTGCTCCAGGATCTTTCCGGGTACTGATGTCAGACTGACTGGGCAATAATTATTTGGGTCCTCTTTTTTTCCCTTCTTGAAGACGGGGACAACATTTGCTCTCTTCCAGTCTGCTGGAACTTCTCCTGTCCTCCAAGATTTCTCAAAGATTATAGCAAGCGGTTCTGAAATGACCTCTGCCAGTACTTTTAATATCCTAGGATGCAATTCATCTGGCCCTGGAGACTTGAATTCATCCAGTGTGGCCAAGTATTCCTGTACCACCTCTCTACCTATTATGTGCCTCATTTCCCCTGCTTCCTCACCTGCTCCCCAACCGCCAGGTGGAGTGCTTGTATCCTTCTGGGAAAAAACTGAGGCAAAGAAGGTGTTAAGTAGCTCTACCTTTTCTCTTCCCCCTGTTAGTAATTTGACATCTTCTCTGTGCAGCGACCCTATAGTCTCCTTCTTTTTCCTTTTGCTGCGGACATATTTAAAAAAGCCCTTTTTATTGTTTTTAATGTCTCTGGCCAGTGTTACTGCAGCCTAGGCCTACCTGGAGATAGCACTCGATATCGTTTTCAATATCAAACCATTCAGCTTTCCCCTGTCACCCTGCTCCACATATTTGCGAGGCCACTGAACAAGCACACAAACAGGCATGGCCGATAATTGCCGAGACATTCCTTTCTCCACCTAGGCAGGCCAGACATAGCTGGTTTGTCACTTCAGGGACCTCTCTGGCAAATACCTCATTAAGTATGCACGATACTAACAAAGGCTTCCTGCCCCGAGCAGGCTACTGGACAAAGGTTGTGCTGTCCAATGGTAAGCGCTGCACATTTGCATACTGACCACACTATTGTTAATTCGGCTTTGACTCAATCATGCAAAGTTGTGACATTTCCGAGACATTGTCTCGCACCCAAAACTCTTTGTTGTCCCTGAGTAAGGCAGAGCCTGCAGTCCCAATTCACCTTATAAAAACCCCTGATTCCGAGACCTTCCTCAGATCGCTCCTGAGTTTCATCTCGTTTTGTTGCTGCTGAGCTTGGCGAGCTCCCCTCAACTAATCAAGCTTCTTCTCTGCACCCCTGGATTTCCTCCAAGGTCCAGGACGACAAGACAGGTGTTGTATCACCATTTTTCCCGACAACCTCTATCCTTAACTCAAGCTCTATCTTCTTAGCTAGCTGTATGATTTTGGTGTCTTTAACATTTGTCTGTCTGCAATAAAGCATGATTTTTATTACTGTACATCTGTGTGGCTGCTTGGCTGACCTGACCCCATAGACATTGAGTTGCAAGATCCTGCTAAGTTACCCTGCCTCTCATTAGCTTAAGTGAGTGCTCCAGCTAATTTCCCCCAAAATTGTGTGTTGTTGTTTGGTTATTTAGGTGTCCCTCCCGGGACCCCCAGAGAACAGGGTAACATCAGCCTAAGTTCGTTCTGTGCTTTAGCCTTTCTGATCTCCTCCCTACATCTTCTGGCTACTTGCTTAAATTCTTCTTTGGTGGTTTCCCCTTCTTCCATTTCTTGTACATGTTTCTCTTAACACTTAGCTCAGCTGAGAGTTCTTTAGTCAACCACTCTGGTTTCTTCAGCTGCCTTCCATTTTTCTTCCTCATTGGCACAGTTTTAGACTGTGCCTTCAGTATCTCCCTTTTACGGAATTCCCATGCCTCCTGAACTCCTTTCTCTTTCAGTATTCTTGACCGCGGGATTCCAGCCAGCATCTCCTTAAGCTTACAGAAGTCTGCTTTTTTAAAATCTAAGATGAGTGTCTGGCTACACTTATCTTCTCCTTCCCACTGAATGCCAGATTCCAATAGGGCATGGTCACTCCCCCCTAAAGATCCAACCACTTCTACCTCATTAACAAGGTCATCCCTGTTGGTCAGGATCAGATATAGAATAGTTGATCCCCTTGTAGCCTCTTCCACCTTCTGGACCATGAAGTTGTCTGCAAGACAAGCAAGAAACTTGCTGGACCTTGCTATCTTGGCAGAATTTGACTGCCAACATATATCAAGGTAATTGAAATCTCCTATTTTTACTGTATCTCTCCTTTTTGAATGTGCAGTCATTTGGTTGAGGAAGGCGTCATCAAAGTCCTCAGCCTGGGTTGGAGGTCTGTAGTAAACCCCCACCACAATATCCCTATTGTTTCTCACTCCCTTAATTCTTACCCAGATGCTCTTGACCTGGCTTTCTGGGTTTAAGTCATGGATCTCTTCACAGGTGAAAACATCCTTGACATACAAGGCTACTCCTCCTCCTTTCTTGTTCGGTCTATTTTTACAAAATAGGCTATACCACTCTATTCCTACATTCCAGTCATGAGATTCATCCCACCAGGTCTCAGTAATGCCTATCAAATCGTATT
Organism: Iguana delicatissima; assembly: GCA_948472985.1. Lineage (NCBI taxonomy): Eukaryota > Metazoa > Chordata > Lepidosauria > Squamata > Iguanidae > Iguana > Iguana delicatissima. The sequence continues at coordinate 230,502 of CAOKZL010002660.1, read as the reverse complement.
TATTTTGTTGTACTAGGAGTTCAAGTTCATCCTGCTTGTTTCCCATACTCCGTGCATTAGTGTAGAGACACTTAAGTCCCCAGGCCCTTCCTGCAAGTCCTGTACTATAGTTTCTACTCCTCCCACCATTGGCCGCCTGTACTACTTGTCCTATATGATTTGGGCCTTTTCCCCCTGCACTTGCCGAGTCCCTGCCCTGAATAATATTGTCTCCCTCCCCAGTGGAACTTAGTTTAAAGACCTCTTAATCCTCCTTGCGAGACTGTTTGCAAAAACATTCCTGCCAAGTTTCGTGAGGTGCAGCCCATCCCTCACCAGAAGCCCACGTTCATGGAAATTCAGGCTATGTTCCAAAAACCCAAACCATTGCCAGCAGCACCACGTGCAGAGCCAGGTGTTGATCTCTACTATTGCCCTTTCCTTTCATGCGCCATATCCTTAAATGGGGAGGAGAGATGAAATGACCACCTGCACACCAAGGTCCTTAAGCTTTCTCCCCATAAGCTCGTAGTCCTTTGTGATGTGGTAAAAGCTGTGCCTCGTAATCATAACATAAGCTATTTGTGTTGTGATTTTTGTGTTGTGTTTTGTATTGTGATTTTTCTCTTTTTCACATTTATGATATTCACGCAGTGTTTTTGTTTTATTCTGTTATGTATTGTTCTTTTTTCTTTATAATAAAATAAAAATAAAAAAGTTTAAAGGAACAATACAGTTAAAAACATACAAAAAATACAAAAAAAATTAAAAATTAATGTATTGTAATAGTTACGATATGAAAATACTTCAAATCTCTAGTTAAAAGAATATAATGCAATTAAAAAACAGCTATTAAAAACAATTCAGTATTTGTAACTGGCAGCTGATAGCTGAGAACAGAAGATGGGTTGAACTGCTAAAGAGAATAAAACAAATGTCCTCTGATCTACAAATGATGGAAAAGTGTGGAACACAACATGAGCCAAGCTACATTATCAGTATTGTTCTGGATATTTACATTTGGCATCTATTTCTTTTCTTGACTGTAATGGAAAACATTAAAAGGTAAGAATACCTTTAGCATAAAGGCTCTGGCCAGCCTCCACTGACATTTTCAGCTAGACCCTGTTGATTTTAGGCTTCTAAGAACTGCCCCCCTTTGCCTACTTATGCAAACCCATATGAGGCTGCTTAGTAATTAGGATTAGAAAGTAGGCAGCCAATGTGGTTGTTCATTCACTCATTTATTCAGAACATATATATTTTCTTTTGAACAAAATTTGAAGGGAAGCATAAATAGGATTTTATTTCAAGCTCTCACTGGTTAACTGCTAGTAACCATGGTTCATCACAGTTAAATCCAACTGTCCTTTCCCAGATAGAGTAGACCCTTTGAATCACTTGATCATACATGCTATATTTGCCAGTGTATTAGATGCACCAGCATATAAGAAGCACCCCATTTTCAGACCATATTTTTTAGGAATTTTATTTTTAGTATCTGGTGGAGGAAAAATGCATAGGAAAAGGAGGAGAGTGCAAGGAGGGGATTCTGTGATGTTTTTCCTCACCCCTCCCATTTTGCCTGGGTGGGGAGAACTCCTAGCCTAAGACAAAATGCATGGGAAAGGCGGGGGTGAACGGAGCACTCAGGCAAGGATTCCTCCTTTCCCCTTTGAGGATTTCCTTTGAGAAGTCCCATTCTCTCAGCCTCAGAGGCAAGCCATGATGAACGCCCCCTCCCAAACAAATCTTGCTAAGAAAACTCTGCCGTAAACTGGAGTTAGGTTGCAGGTGCTTAGGCACAGCAACTGGGAAGGGAGCGGTAAAGGCAGGAACCTCTGAGCCCTGCGCAGAAAAGGGCTGAGGAGGCAGCGAAAAGAGGGGGCTCAAAAGGTCAGGAGGCTGTTCCTCTTCTTTCCAGGTAGCCCTCTTCTTGCCTCATTTTATTCCTCAACCCCCCTGGCAAGGTACTGGAGGCTGGGATAGAAAACAAACACAACAGTTCCCATTCTGCAAGGAGAAAAAGGAGCAAACAGCTCCTTTCCTTTCTCTTCAGGCTAGAGAGGGAAGAAGGCATGCCTCCACCCCATTCCTTCCCTGCCACAAATGGAACCCGGAACCCAGAACCCAGGGGTTTTCAGGTACACCACCTCACACATCCTCCCCTGCCCTCTCCCTGTCTCTACTCCTGGGCTCTGTCCAAATGCTGTGGCTGAGCCACAACCAACCAACTGTAGCGTGGCTGGGGAGCTGGGAAAATGGCCTGTGCCACAGCCTAGGCAGCAATTCCTTACTCCCCCGACCATCCCACAGGTGGTTGGCTCCAGGGCAAAGACCCTGCCGTGAGGGGTGAATGAAAGAAAGGAGGGAGAAGCAGTAGCAAGATGGGCTCTTCCTCTCTTAAAGGGGCTGCCAATGCTTTTTCACTTTGAAGCCCCTCTCTAAGTTAGTTCTTTGGAGTAGTTTTCAAAGTAGCTATGTTAGTCTGTCGCACTATAAAAAAGGAGGTGAAGGGGGGTGGAAGAAATCTAGCAGCACCTTTAAGACTGATTTCTTTTGGAACTGTATTAACTTTTCTGGATATGAATCCATTTCCTCAGAAGAAATGAAAGAATGATATACAATTAAAGCCTCAATTTATTAAGTTCATTTAGAAAGTTCTGGGAGTGGGATAGAATGCAACAAGATCCATACAAATGGAAATCCTGACCCTTCTCCTCAGTGTTCTCCTGTTACCCTGATTTCTGGGGGCTCCGTGAGGGACACCTAAATGCTCTCCAAATTGTACAAGTTGGGGAAATTAGTCAAAGAGCACAAGTTAGCAATACGAGAGGCAGGGCAACAGAGTGAAAATCTTTTACCCAGTGTCTACAGGGTCAGGCCGAGTCAAGGAGCAAACAGAAGTGAAATAATAATTGTTGTTTTTATTAAAATACAATCAAACAAGTGTATGCAACACACTCACACAGATAACTAGAGAAATAAAGGTTGGAGTGGGATAGAGGGATTTTTGAGAGGAGGTTTTTGGTATGGGAAATATTGCACCTGTCCTGAAGCCCGGGTAGTCTGAAGATAGAGTTTGTGAATATGAAGGTTCTCAGTACATGGGACTGAGGGGAAGGTTCCCCAAGCAAAGCGGCAGCAAGGCGGTATGGAAGTCCGGAGCGATCCGAGGAAGCTCTCAAAGTCAGGGGTTCTTATAGGGGAAAATGTGGCCATAGGCTAGTCCGTACTTGGGGAAAACAATGAGTTTTGGGCTGGAGACAAAGCCTCCGAAAGGTCAGAATTTAGCATGATTGAGTTAGGTCTGAATTGTTAATAGAGTAGCCAGTATGCAAACACGGGGTGCTTGACACTTGAGTATTCGGCTCGTCAAGCTGCCTGCTTGGGGCAGGAAATTCTTTGTAAGTAGTGTGCATACATAATAGGGTACTTACCTTGAGGTCTCCTGAAGTGGCAGTTTGGCTATTTCTCGCCAGCCTGTATTTGCTTCGAATATTAAAGTGATTAGCGACTGAGCCTGTTTGTGTGCTTGTCCGGGGGCCTCGCAAGCACGTGGGAAGGAATAGGTGAAGAAGGCCAAATTATTGATATCAAAATGATATCTGGTATCTCCCAAGTCCGGCTAGAAACTGCGTTAACAATCCCCCCCCCCAAAAAATTGGCGATTTGGGGACAATATCGATCATTTTCCAATTAAACATTTCAAAGCAATTTTAGAGCCGAATAGGGGTCTACAGGCTCAGAGACAGTATTTCTCTGTAGGCAAAGGGAATTCTCGGGGAACATGAAAGGTTTCTATCTTATAAAACACATTCCTATCTAAAACCTACATCTAAACACATGCACACAAATGCTAATAAGCAATAAGCAATTATCAATAGCAAATTGTCCCGTCAATAGAGAACTGTCAGCAAAAGAGTAATGACAGTGAATAGCGCAATGCAAAACATTTGAACTTGGAGCAGAGCGTATCTTCTTAATGAGGCACTGCAGAAGCGAGCACAGCAAAGTGGTGAAAGTTACATTGTATCCGATTTTGCAGACTAGCTAACATGTGAAAGCTAACTATCCGCTGCTTGCATCTTGCAGATCTTGGAGCAAGGAATAGTCCATTCAAAAATGCAAAAGTCTTTTAAATCAGAGTCTTTGGCAAAAACAGTCTTTATCTCCATCGGAGGGTGTCTAGATCACACACACCCCTTGGTCCCACAGCTTCATAGGAGGGATCAGGCATCTCCATTGACCTGCTCCCAAATGGAGCTGCAATTTTTCTTCTTCACCCCCCTCCACGATACCCGGGGGTGATGGTCAGGTCCAGGAGTCATCCCGGTTCTCCAGAACCGTCAACCTGTAGCTATTTTGCAGAAAACTGACAATGTTAGTAGCCAATGTATGGAAAAAAATGCAAATTACCAGCTCAGAGCCTAATGGGAGCTCAAGCTGAACTCTGAAATTTTGTTTCGCTATAACCGAAAAGTCTAAGAGGGAGCAGGGATTTAAATAGCTCCCAAGAATAGAGCTGTATTGGCCTTAGCAGGGAACCTGCATCCATCCATCGGTCCTTCTGGGCCGGCTCCCAATGATAGGTCATGCCAACCCGACCACACCTGGTCTGATGTTCAAAAAAGAACCCGCTTGAAAAGCTGGCTCCTGACACAGGACTGCCCAGTCCATACCCTCAGCCTCCCCCTTAATAGGATGGAATTCCATGTGGCGGATGCTTGCCAAGGTCCCCTCCGATCGCTCAGACCCAGAGCTAGGCTCCAAGCCTGATGATCTACTAACAAGGGCTTGGGGCTGCTGCAAGTACAGTGCTGGTGGCTCAATGTAGGTTCCAAGTGAGCAACATCCCTACCTCATAAAAAGCTGGACTCCGAGGCAGGCCTGAAGATTGGTCTCCTTCGGATAGGCTTTTTAAACCAAGTGGGACTTCACAATCACAACTATTTACAAACAAACTATGTACAAAGTACAAGCCTCGGTGCTCTCAATAAAACCGGCCAGCTTGAAGCTGGAAAATCTGTTCCTTGACCCACAGTGCGAGGCCAATTAAGCATAAGGTGAGCATGACCTGAAACACAATTAATATAATTAAAGGTGCAAGGTGAAGTGGGCTATCGCTTGCCCCGTGGACGACCAAGTGAAGATGTCCCACCAGGATTGTTGTGATGCTGTTTCCAAATCTTCTGATGATTCAATGATTACCTTGGCTGAATGATTAACTGTCAAGGGAATCTGGAGGGAAGTGCGAGACCTCCAGTACTCTCTGTGCTAGGCGGTGAGATTCCGTAGCCATGTAGACACAGAGATCTCGTCTTCAAGGTGGAATCCGACTAGTTCAGACTCCATGGGCACGTATCCACTTTCTACAATATAGTCTCTTATCTTCCGCCAGAGAGATTGTTTTACCAAAACAATCCTGTATATGCTGAGAACAAAAGCAAGGGTTGCCAGTGGTGCGGTTGATGCTTACTGTTGCACCGCTAGGCAGTACAGTCATATTTGAACACAGGGTTATTAGACAAAAGCACTCACTGTTAATTTGAGCCATGACTGTATAATTGACCGGTACTACCATATAGTCAGAGACACTGCTGTAGTTGAAGCTGTCTATATTGCGAAAGCACTGTATCCAATGATGATGAAATAGACAACCAGATAAATCAAAAGAGTGTGTACCGTTGGACCAATGGTACATTTGTCGGGGTAGGAGAGTGGCGTTGACAGCTATTAAGGGGAGTCCTAGGTGGGATAATAGATGTAAAATTACCAGATCCAGAATCCTCTCATGTACGACTTCCACCTTGATTGTTAGGCTCTTCCAAGTGGTGTATTGTATCTGTGCCAAAGTGGCAGGGTGTTCCAAAGATTCCGAGTAGCGCTCTCTTAACAGGCTCAGGATCTCAGGGTGCATTAATCCCATGAGGCTGGCCTGGATCACCTGAGCAGCAAAGGTGATCATGTTGCTTTGCAGCTGCGTACACCGAATGGCAACTGACATGCTATGTGTCGTGGTTTTTAAGACACGACCGAGGTCAGATACTATTTCTCTTTCTGCGCCAACCCACTGCGGTAATAATCGACTGATCAAATCCATTCCTCTCACCAGGTTGGTTAAACCAGCGGCAGAGGATACACCAATTTCTTTTGTCTTTGAGCCAATCATGCCTAATTTGTTTGACAATATCTCATTGTCCATTGCATTGAGGACGCTTCGCTTAGGGCAATTGAGTGGGTGGGAAAACGACAGCCACTGTTTTTCCCAGTGCTCCCACTGTGACACTGTGACTGTGACCATTTTAGATAAGACTGGCAGGCAGGGATGACCTTCGAAACGTTTACCACAGTGAAATTTAGAAGCATGGTGGTTACAATGGGTTTGACATCAGAGTATGCGGCCATCTCAATATCTTTTCAGACTACAGAGCTACCTACATACATGGCAGGGGAGCTATCAGAAGGGGGAGTGTGGACAGGGGTATCAGGGCACCACATCTTCCTGCAAGAGAATTTGCAATCTGTCAGGGTGCAAGTAATGTTCTGGCATGTGAACAGAAAGGTTTTCCATTCTCATGTTGGGTGGCAATGGTCATATGTGAACCTAATTATAAACAGTGAAGCATTGCGGCAGGTGCTTTGGACCATTTTAAGAGTCAGGGAAGCAGTGGTTGTTGCCATTTCTGTATAGAGCTTGGCGTCGTTGTTTGCAACAGCCATCCTCAAACCTGAACTAAGTCTGTTTCCAGGGCGTACCTGAATCTGGGTGAATAATTCAAATGGATATTGTTTTTGGAAACATGGCAACAGCCGAGACTTACACAGCAAGGCTTCTGTCTCCAGGTACAGATTCCAGTAGCACACTGCCTGTATGTTATACTGCCAATCAGTGATCAATTGAGTGGTATATTCTGGAGAAGTTCCGAGGCCATAATTAAACAAAGAAAACCATACCACAATCCATGTGAACGGTCCCATTCCGTCTCCCTGTAGGGAACACAGATATGGGAATCCGTCACTAAACTATACTTAAACTACACAGATACTAATACACACAGGAACTATGTACATAATCGGGAATTCGGAGAGGTCACCACTCCTCTCCGTCCTGTTCAGACAGTGTTAATTTAACCATTGTCAAAGGCCTCATAAATGGAGACAAATGTCTCGGACAAATTAATGGCTGGTACTTCCTTGTGACTTAAGGAAGTCTGACAAATCATGGGACTCACATTGGGCTTGTGGGCACCTGGATCGTCCGGCTCAGGGATGACCACTGATGCGGGATCAACAGGTTGACCTTTCCATTCTTTAAGTTGGGAGACATGGAAGAACTTAAGCCAGTCTCCCTTCTTTCTAGGTATGCGGACCCGGTAGACCACTGGAGAAATCCTTTTAACAATGGGGATGGGACCCACCCATTTAGCAGGAAGAGAATGCTTGTCCCGATAGAAGTTTCTATACAGGACCAGCTGCCCTTCTTCCCACTGACATGGATGATGAACCCATACCAGCCTTTTATCCATTTTCTGCAGGTTTTTGTCTAGCTGTTTGGCTACCTGCCTGTGCGCCTGGCCTATATGCTTGATCAGATTCTTCACCCACTCATTCAGAATGACAGGCTCCAAATCTGATGGAATTCTAGTGTCGATCCAGAAGGCCTCTGGCAACATCATTTTACACCCTATCATAACCATGTGTGGCGTAAAACCATGTCATGCCACAGTGCCCCTGAATGCCATCAGGATAATGGGCAGCTTGGTGTACCAGTCTTTCCCCGAGGAGCATACAACCTTCCGGAGTGCCTCCTTCAAAGAATGGTTGGTACGTTCAATCTGCCCGGAGCTTTGCGGATGATGCGCAATGTGGAATTGCTGGTGTATGCCCAATGCTGTCAGGGCCCCAGGTGTGGTCGCACCGGCGGGCACTGCTGAGGCCGATGCCGGTCTTACCTCCGAGGAGGAGAACGCAGATCCGGGCCCGTCGGAGGGCTCCGCTGTGGGGGGGGGCCCCCTGGGATGCCGCGGCAGACGACGATCCCGGCGAGGGCCCGTCCCGCCAGACGGAGGCTGCTGCTGACGTTGCGGGAGGGCCCACCGCTGCGGAGGCTGCCGGCCCGGCTCCCGGGCAGCGGGGCGTGGCAGACACAGCGCCGCGGGAGGAGGCGGGTCCCGGGCCCAATCCCGGGGCTCCGCCTACTCGCGAGGAGGCCTCGGCCGAGGCAACCGCCCCACCGCTGACGTTTCTGCAGCGGCGGCGAGCCAAGGAGGCCAGTCGCCGCTCCCGGTGTCTCCAGGAGAAACACCTGGAGGCGGGGAGCTCCCAGCTGTAGCTCAGCTGCGAGCCCGGCCACGCGCTCCGCCCGGATTGGCTGCGGGCCGAGCCGCAGGCCTTTTAGGCAGGCGCGGGGATGGGCAAGGCACGGAGCAACAACCGTCGGCTACCCGTGCGTCTGTCGCCCGTGCCTTGACCCCGTCCGGTCCGTGCCTGTGAGCTGCTGTCTGGTTTCCCCGCGACTCTTCCCTGCATTCTGGTGCTGCAACCGCTTTGTGTTTGGGGTGAGGCAACCCGTCGTTCTTTTCTGTTGAGTGCCTGCTGTTAAGGCGATCCTTAGTTCCTGGCCGCTTACCTGTGGCCGCCCTCCCGGAGGACTGTTTTGGACGCGGCTACCGGCTGCCTTGGCCCGGCCCCTGCTTGACCTCAGCCCGCGCTGACAGATTGTTGCTCCGTCACCTGGTCAAGCAGGATGGAAGGGGAGAACGCAGCTCTGAAGGCCCAGCTGGCCGCCCAGGCCCAGGAGAACCAGGGCCTGTGGGCCCAAGTGGACCAGCTCTCTCACGCCCTGCAGGCCTTGCAGTTCCAGGTGGGCCAGCTGCAGACTGCCCGGCCTCCGCCAGCGCCCAAGATCCCCATGGCGGTTCCGGCCTGCTTCACGGGAGAGCCCTCCGAGCTGGAGACCTTTGTGGCCAGCTGCCGGCTGTACATTCAAGTCCGGGCCCAGGACTTTCCCAACGAGCGGGCCCAGGTGGCCTTCATGGTCAGCCTGCTCTCCGGCATGCCGGCCAAGTGGGCCACGCCGCTGCTACGGCAGAACAGCGGTGTCCTGGACGACATGGCCACATTCCTGCAGGCCTTCCGGGTGGTCTGGGGGGACCCGGTGCGCGTGGAGACAGCCAGTCGCCAGCTGCGCCAGCTACAGCAAGGCCGGGGGTCGGTGTGGGACTACACCACCACGTTCCGCCTGCTGGCGCAAGACCTGGCCTACAATGACCCCGCTCTCCAAGACCAGTACCGTGCCGGCCTCTTGGCCGAGATCCTCGACGAACTGGCCCGCAGTCCGCCGCCGGAAACACTGGAGCTGCTAATCCAGCAGGCACTCCGGATAGACGGGCGCCTGAAGGCCCGAAGGCAGGCCCACCGGGTGGGCTCCACCAGCGGCCGTGCCTGGGCACCGGGCCCCCGGGAGGCTCCGGCCAGCGCCCCAGGGCTGGTGGCCCCGCCAGCAGCACCCCTGGCGAGGAGCCCATGCAGCTCGGGGGGGGCGGCCCCGCCTGATCGCTGAGGAGAAGGAGAGGCAGCGCCGGGAGGGCTTGTGCCTGTACTGCGGACTGGGGGATCACTTTGCCCGCGTGTGCCCTGCGAAGGCCGCCGGTCCCCTGCTTGACCTCAGCCCGCGCTGACAAATGCCTTGCACAACTCTCAGGTCACCTCACCAGTGAAATGTACTCCAAGGTCCGAGTCAAGGTCACATGACACGCCCCAGAGATCCTAGACATTGTTGAACAGCAGCCGCGCAGCTGTACTGGCTGTATTGTCTCTACAAGGAAAAGCCTCAATCCATTTGCTAAAGGGATCAATTACTGTCAGACAATACTTGTTCCCTCTAGGTGTGGGGGGCAAGGGGCCTATGAAATCAATTTGGATCCGGATCCAAAGACCCTCAATCTGTTAGTGCTGGATGGGAGCTTTGGCTCCGGTGGGGTCAGCATTGACCATGGCACAAGATAAGCCCACTGGTTAACATCTTGTTTCATCTGGGGCCACCACTCGGTTTCCCTAACTCGGTCCAATGTGACTCCATGCCCAAGGCATCCCTGCTCGTGGACAAACTGGATCACGTTGCCTCTGAGATCTCTGGGCACAATCCAATGGCGCTGGCCGCTGGCATTGATTGTCCAGAACACCCCGTCTCGCTGTTCTATCTTAAAGCGGCCAGACTCATCAGAGCCGTTTCTGGCCAGGTCAGCAATCTCAGTGTCACCTTTCTGCAGGGTGCCTAAATCAAACATTGGAGGGAGCAGCAGCTGCTTCGGATTGACATTGATGGCTGCGATAGGGGCCCCATCGTCCCTCAAGGCCGCGTCCCTGGCAAGGGCATCTGCCCAGTTGTTCCAAATACCCATAGCCGTGCCCTTCTTTTGATGCCCTCGGACATGAGTAACCCATGTAGGGGCAGTTCTCTCTTCAATTTGGGCAGCAATGCAAACCCATTTGTCCAGATGGGCGATGGGTTTCCCATCTGTGGTTTTCAAGTCATTTTGGATCCAGATTGGAAGCCACACACTGGCAGTCCAATCTGAGTCAGTGTAGATGGCTAATGGGCAGTCAAGCTGTTCGTGCTCTAAGATAGGCTTTAGAGCTTCTACTTCCGCCACTTGGCTGGAGTGGGGCCTCGCTTTCCCCCGTAGGGTGAAGGAATCTGTGACTCGGATCACTCCAAAGCCTGTCCATGGGCTCCAGTCCACATGCATGGAGGAACCATCGCAAAACCAACATACAAAGCCTTGCAATTGAGCCTCTTCAAGAGAAGCTCCCCACTCAACAGGCCAATTGGTCTTATACATTGGTGGTAAAGGACACTCATGCGTAGCTCGGTCACAACTAGACCATAGGGAGCTGGCAGATCTTGCAGCTGTTTTTGAAAGTCCACCCCATGTGACACCAAGGAAACAGTCCATTTGGCTATCCTGGCATTGGATACCTGGCCATTCTGGACATTTCCAGACAGAATGCACTTGAGCAGTGGGGCGGGGGTCTGGACAATCACACGGGCACCTCCAATCATAAATTCCCAATCTGTTAGAGCCCAGATTAGTGTGAGGCATGTTTTCTCTCAAGGCGTAAATTTGGTCTCATGGGGGTTCAAATTGTGGGAGTCATATGCTATAACAAGCTGAGTGCCATTCAGCTGCTGTGATGAAACTGCTCCTATACTCCTATCTGAGGTGGCTAGTTGTATGAGGAACGGTTTGGACATGTTTGGGTGTTCCAGGGCTGGCACTTTCATCAGATCTTCCTTGAGCTGGGTGAATGCCTGCTGCTGTGCATCTCCCCATTCCCACTGGGCATTCTTTTTCAACAGGGCATATAGAGGTTTTGCCTTGGAGGCGAAAGAGTCAATAAAATCCCTGGAGAAATTGAAAGTCCCCAGAAGCAAACAAAGAGAATGGACATCCATGCGGGCAGGTAATTTGGAAATTACCTCGACCCTTTTGGTATCCAGCGTTTGCCCTTCTGTGCCTAGACAAAGTCCTAGGAATTTGACGTCCATGGTCACCAATTGTGCTTTTTCGCTACTGGCCTTGAATCCCGTGTCTCTAAGAATGGCCAGTACTTCATGGGTGATGTCCCTAGTTTTAGCTTCCAAATCCGAATGGATAGTACAGTGCATAAACACCATTTATTTGGAGTGAGGTACATTGTACAAGACCTTAATGAGGAGACTACCATTCAAAAGGAAATGCAAGAACTTAAGATTGCTCAGCATTCCACTTTCCTTTGTCAAGAGACCTTGAAGCTGTGGGAGCCAAGCAGTGCTTATCAGCACATTTCTAGCAAGTATTTACCTAACGGTATCTGGAACATAGGCTTCACTGGTTACAAGCAGGCTGTTACTTATGATGGACTACACATCCCATTACTTAATATGGAGGGCATCCCAACACTCAGAGTGGGCAGTAGTTATTAGGCTAATTAGTTTGAGTGACCACAGTGTCCTCCTTCTTGCCCTACCTATCCTGACCTCTCTGTGACATAAACTGATACCCTTAGGGATATTTTCTCCACCTCTTCTCTTCCCATAAGGCTCTTCCCAGCTCTTCCTTAGATATAGCTAGATTAGAATAACACCTTGAATAACTCTGGGGAGTTTTATAATAAAGCCTTAATTCCTTTCTCTAAGCCATTGATGTCTTTGCACTGCTGTAGATACACACTCTCTATCAGATAATAAGTTGAACATGAGCCAACAGTGTGATGCTGCAGCAAGAAGATGAATACTATTTTAGCTTGCATTAACAAAAGCACAGTTTCCAAGCTGAGGGAAGTAATAGTCCTTGTCCCTCCTCCATAGTGATTGGAATGTCAAAATCTGCAGTTTTCATGGTTTATACAATGCTTTAGGTCACTCTTGGTAGTGAATTGGATGGTTGATTTTTGCCAAGTCACTTCCTTCAGGACAGATTTATTTCAATTACAGCTAACACAGCCTTTTACCCCTCTGTCTCAAGGGGAAACCCTCTACTTCAGTCTTTTTGGTATATATAAGTGCAGTCCATCAAAAATTTATACTTGAGCCAATATAACACCAGAGATCACTAGATGGCGCCAGTGTCTGGGCAATTCCACTGCCTTTTCTTTTAAGATTGTTTTCCTGACAAAAGACAGCTCCTTAACTCACTTTGCTGGACTGCTTCTGGCTACATTGTCTAGCTGATAATTCAATTGCATTGTCTGGCTGACAGAGCTGAGATAAGAGTGACAGCTCCTTCTCCCCACAATTTGCACCCCAGCTGCTTCTTGTCTCTGCTTTCTGTTATTCCTCTTTTATCTCCCCTCATCTCCCTGCTCAGCATTCTGCCTTTTGAAGGGCTGTTTGTGGCCCCACCTTCTCCTGCCCATGCTTTTATCAGAGACTAGCGTATATACCTGGCATTGCCCGGGATTGCCTTGGGAATTACCTTACCTTAGGAATTAGATGCAGTTGAAATACACAGATTTGAGATCATGTGTCTCTAATTTTCCAAACTGTGTTGTCCAGTACATGTAACTTTTCCCCATATTCCCCAATCCAATCTGTATTCAGAGTTATTAACATACAGAGGTTGGGTTCCTGAGGGAATATACTATCTTCCTGCTTCTTGCTGCTAGGCCTCATCTCCATAGCAACTGGCCTGAGGCCCAAGAGCTCTCTGGCTGAGAATTCTAAAGGCCCCTCCCTAAACTGCCGATCCCAGGATTCCATAGAATCTTCACAGGCAGCCGATAGTATGAGGTATTCTTGCCTGACACAGCCAACCATATGAGGTCTTCATCTGCCTGACACAGACAAACTCACATACTTTGACTTTTATATATTAGATAAACTGTTGAGTTGTTATCTTCTTCACAGTTGTTGCTTCCCCTCAGTTCCAAACAGCTCTCACGTGTCCCAGTAATCTCTGCCTGAATATGCTCCTGGGAGGTTCCCTTGGTAAGTGTTATCATGGTTACACAAGGAAAAGTTGGAGCAGGTTCAGAGAAGAGCAACAAGGATGACAAGAGGTATGGAGAACAAAATATATGAGGAAAGGTTGAAGGAGCTGGGCATGTTCAGCTTGGTGAAGGGAAGACTGAGCAGTGACATGATTGCACTCTTTAAATACATCAAGGGCTGTCACAGAAAGGAGAGAGCAGGCCTGTTCTCTGCTGCCCCAGAGAATAGCAGCAGGTCTAATGGTTTGAAATTACAAGTGACAGGAGAGCCCACAGACTTTTGATACATAAAAGACTGGGTGAGGAATTTATCTCAGCTGGACAATTTAAAAAAATGGGATGGTGATAAATGTAAGATCAAAACTGTCTCCTCAGTTGGTTATTCCTGATGATGAGGGGAGATTTGTTGGGGTTGGAGTTAATGTTAATGGGGGGAAAATTGGTTTTGAGAGTTTATGGTCCAATTTCACAATGTTATTTCAAAAATTGAATGTGGTTGCATCTGAAATGGCTTATGAAAAATCATGTCTAATGGGAGATTGGAATGGGATGGTGCCTCTGTTGATGGACAGATCTTCATCTAAAGAGATAAAGGAATCTAAAGGTCATTTACCTAATGAATTTTTGAAATGATTGAAAATTTGCAGACCGGACTTCCAGCCAAGATGTTGGCACAGCTGGTAGCCTGAACCACAGGCTCAGGACTACCACTGTGAATCCAAAGGGAAAACACCTCCTGAGGGACTTTTCGGTCCCCCCTAAAAACTCCCCCTTGGCAGGTAGGGGAGCAGAGCAGCTCACAAGTCTGGAATCACCCTGGCACCGGTAGAGAAGGAGTGGAAGCACCAGCGCAAATGGGACGGAGGAGGGAGCTGAAAGCCGCGGATTCACAGCCAGGCCATCTGACAAGTGCCAGCAAGAAATTGAAACTGGAAATAAGATCCATCCAGGATCGGATAGCTGCCAGAAATATGTCAGAGATAGAGAGAAAAATGAAATATTGCCGTCTAAACCAGTTTGAACACTCTAATAAACCGGGGAAATGGCTATCATATAGATTACGCAAGGAAAAGAGAGAGGAGAAGAATCTTTAAATTAAAAATGGGACAAAGAGAAATTACGGATCAAGAACAAATTAAGAGAATTTTTCAAAACTATTATGCACAGTTGTACAAAAAAGAGAAGACATCAGAGGAAGAGAAGGAAGAAATAAGGAAATATTTAGACAAACACAAAGTATGGTCAGTACCTGACGAACAAAAGGAGTTCTTGAATGCTGAAATTACTAAAGAGGAAATATCAGATGCCATTAAGAGGTTGAAAATTTCCAAAGCTCCAGGGCCAGACGGCTTTACAGCTACTTTTTATAAAACCTTTGAAGAGGAAATCGTGGCACCATTAACGGAAACTTTAAATGAAATAAAACAGAAAGGAATACCAGAATCTTGGAAAAGTGCAAACATTGTATTAATTCCAAAAGAAGGGAAATACTCGACCCTACCAGAAAACTATCGGCCAATTTCTCTGCTTAATATAGATTATAAAATATTTACAATGATACTTTCAGAAAGATTTAGGAAAGTTTTAAATCAAATAATTCACAATGATCAAAACGGTTTTTTACCAAATAGACAACTTAGGAATAACACCAGAATTTTGCTCAAGGCAATAGAATATTTTGAGAAAAGAAATGAAAGAAAATGGGCGATAATGTTCCTGGATGCAGAAAAAGCATTCGACAAGGTCAGTTGGTCATTTATGTTGGAAGTATTGAAAAGAGCGGGATGTGGTAACAATTTCGTTGAATGGATTGAGGCTATTTATAAAATACAAAGAGCAAAATTAGTTGTAAATGGAGAGCTAACACAGGAAATACAAATCGACAGAGGAGTAAGACAAGGATGCCCAGTTTCGCCTTTGCTGTTCATAGCAACACTGGAAATATTAAATACAAGTATAAGATCTAGTCTGGCCATTAAAGGGATAAAGATTAAAGATCAAGAATATAAATTGCGGGCTTTCGCTGATGATTTGATTTTCTTCATGGAGGAACCAACAGCAGGCATCAAAGAATTAATGATGGAAATAAATAAATTTGGAAAGGCCACAGGATTTAAAATAAATAAAAACAAAACTTATATTATGACTAAAAATTTGAGACAAAAGGAGAAAGAAGAAATTACAAAGATATCTGGCTTCAAAATTGAGAAAAAAGTGAAGTACTTAGGATTTTGGTTCACCGAGTCCAATAAAGATTTATTTGACAACAATTACAAAAAAATTTGGAAGGAAATTGAGATGGACTTAAAAAGATGGAAGAACCTTAATTTATCATTACTAGGAAGAATCGCAGCTATAAAAATGAGCGTTCTTCCTAAATTCAATTTTTTATTTCAAAACCTCCCTATTATTACAAATGAGAAACCTTTTAAAGTCTGGGAAAAGGAAATATCTAAATTTATATGGGCAGATAAGAAACCACGAATTAAAAGGAAATTGATGACTGAATTACCCAAGCAAGGCGGTTGCGGCTTACCAGATTTAAGACTATATTACTACACGAATGCCATGATGTGGATATGTGACTGGGTCCAGTTGAAAGATAGAAGAACATTGACAACTGAAGGGGCAAATATGAGATTTGGTTTTCATGCTTATTTGTGGTATGGGAAGAGAAGATTGATAAGGAATTTAATAATCATTATGTACGTAGATCTTTAATTAAAATATGGAAAAATATAAAAAAGCGTACATACACAAAAATACCCTTATGGATATCTCCCCAGGAAGCGTTTTATGCAGATTGGACAGATAAAGAACAAGACTGGCTTAGATATAAAGACCTTGTATGGACTGACAGGTTTGGAACAAGTCATTTACTGTCACGGGAAGAGTTAGAAGAAGCGGGGCACAAATTAAACTGGTTTCCATACTTACAATTAAAAGAGAGATTTATAAAGGACTTACAAGAAAAAGGAATTTCTGCTCAAAAAACTTATAATGATTTAGAGTCCATTATATTTTTGAAAACCAGACAGAAGATTTCTCTTTTTTATAAATATTTTTTTGGCCAGAAATATGGAGGATGAAAAAGTAAAAGATGTTATGATAACATGGGCTAAAATTTTCAGCATGAAATTTCTTTAGAAAATTGGGAATTGGCGTGGAAGGATACATTGAAATTTACCAGCTCATAAGATTTAAAAGAGAACTTTATAAAGAATATGTATCGGTGCTACATAACACCAGAAAAGATAAGTAAAATATACAATACTGGAAACAACAAATGCTGGAAATGTAAAGAGAACACGGGTATGTTTTTCCATGCCTGGTGGACGTGTTCCATTACTAAAAAGTACTGGGTTAAAATACACGAGGTGATAAAGGAAATTTTTAACATAGCTTTTCCTATGATGCCCGAATTATATTTGTTAAACATGACATTTATGTTTAATAAGAATTTTCAATCGAGAAATAAGAGAATTATACTTTACTTAGTGACGGCAGCAAGACTTGTGTTTGCTAGAGCATGGAAGTTAGCGACTGTCCCTGAAATATCACATTGGGCCCAGAAAGTAGCTGAGTTAAAACAATTTGATACTTTCTCATTATATTTAAAAGGAAAAGTGAGTGGTACAACTGATACAAAGGGAAATGGGTGGCAACACGTGGTACAGTACATGTTGGATAAAGGGTATTGGGCCTGAAGGAATTAGTATAAAAATGTTATTTAGACCGAAGTTAGTTAAAGAATAGAGGAAGTAATGGGTACTGCATGAAGTTGTGTATATTGTAAATGTATAAAGGAGAGAAGACTAGAGAGAAAGGTGAAGTCAAAACGTTGTTAGAAATTGAGATCGTCAAGTTAAGTTCTTGGATAATAGTAATAGGTATTTAGGGAGCTTCAAGAAGATACTCTAGTCAGTAATTGATTCCGGTCGAGTAGACATAGAAGTCAGGAAATGTGTGAAGATAACTTGATAATAATGATATTAATGTAGTATAATTTACTTAAAATACATTTCCATGGAAATGTAAATAAATAAATAATGATATTTGTAATATAACTTTGACAGAATAATGTGTATGCTATGGTTTTATTATATATTTGTATATGTAAAAATAAAGTATAAAAAAAAAGAAAATTTGCAGACCGGACTTCCAGCCAAGATGTTGGCACAGCTGGTAGCCTGAACCACAGGCTCAGGACTATCACTGTGAATCCAAAGGGAAAACACCTCCTGAGGGACTTTTGGTCCCTAAAACTCCCCCTTGGCAGGTAGGGGAGCAGAGCAGCTCACAAGTCTGGAATCACCCTGGCACCGGTAGAGAAGGAGTGGAAGCACCAGCGCAAATGGGACGGAGGAGGGAGCTGAAAGCCGCAGATTCGCAGCCAGGCCATCTGACAAGTGCCAGCAAGAACATTTTTAAATGAAGAAGGACTAAGAAATATCCAGTTAGAATCAATGAACTGAAAAGAAGAAAGATTTTAGCTAAGGAACTAAAGATTGATCCAGTATTTGATGAGAAAGCTGATCAGTGCAGGTGGCGGAGCACGGAGCACAGAGGAGTGGCAGCACTGAAAGTGGACCCATGGCAGCTATGGTGGATGTGACACGGCTCAGTGACTCTGGTGAGCAAAGGAGCAATCTTTCTCCCCCTGGTGCTTGGCAATCGAGCTTCCCCCCCCCCATTCTGATTGAGCACTCACTTTATTCTTAAAGTTTTGATGGGATAGTCGTTTGTTTTGCTGAATCTGTTTTCATAGAACTTGTATTATGGGTGCTTGGCTTTAACTTTTTCAGAAAGATTGTGGGAAGGGAGGAAGCAAAACACAGGTGAGACACAGCAGATCAAGCTGAAGAAGTGGAGAGAGACAGAGAAGCTGAGATTGAAGGGAAGGGAAATATGGAGACTACAGTGTCTTTTTGGAGGATATGATGATGTCACTTTGTTCTTGTCCATGAAGAGCACTGTTTGATGAGCGAACTCTCTTTAACAATATCTTATGGGAACGTTATGGATTAGCCTTGAGAAGAGAGGCGAAGAGTCAAAGCGACAGGGAATAAACTTTAAGAACAGATCAGGAACAGAAATTTAAGAATAATGAATTGTAAGTAGCATTATGTGACTAAGTGATTGAATATATATGACGAGTTTTTCCTTTCCCATTTTTTGAATGAACTTAAGACAGAATTAGGACAAATATATAAATAATAAGGATAAAGTAACTGTTCAGAGAAACTTGTAAACTGAAGGAACTATAACCTTGGAACATTGACTGGATTGATTAATTGACTGATTGGTTTCTGATTTTTAAGATGGATTAGCCTCAGGAAGAGAGGTGAAGACAACAAGAGGGAAGTTCTTGACTCTGATGGAAGTTGGTTTGAGATAGAATACAGAAAATGGAAACAAGAAGTTTCAACAACTGATATTAACTGCTAATAACAATCCCTGACTGTTAATTATGAAATAATTTTTCTTTCTCTCTTATTGCTTAATCAAGTTGAAAGGGAAAAGATAATGATCTGAAATTACATGAATTAATTGACTGATATAAGTTAAAAATTGTGGGAATAGCAAACTTCTCGTTGAACTTCCTTTTAACAGGTGACAAATGGAATAGATGGATGGAAATTTAAAATTTTATGTTGTAGTTAAAAGTTTCTAAAATAATCATCGGTATATAAAAACTATAATAATTAGTATAACAATTAGTTATCTTTATGAATAAGTTGACTGCATGTTAGGTTTGATTAAGAGACTGAATACTACAAATTGGATTTTCTAGAATTTGGGATTATTTTTAGAAGGGAGCAGCAAGCCAAGGTATGGCAACAGGCCAAAAGAAGACAATACAGAAACAAATTCAACCACAAGTGCAGGAAAGAAGAGGATCAATAGGCTCCAAAACAATGGAAGTGAATAGGCTCTTGGAGGAATTCGAAAAAATGAGGACTGATATGATGGAAGAATTAAAGGCAACAAGAACAGAAATAAAACAACATTTGCAAAAAAGAAATTGAAAATTTGAATCAGAGTTTACAGAAACTTACTGAAGATCTAATGACAATAGATCAGAAAGTGGAAGATTTCCTGGGAAAAAAAATCAAAAACTGGAAAATCAGGTGGAGCATATGAAGAAAGAACAACAGAAAGATAAAGAGACTACAATGAGATTGGAAATTCATCAAAGATGCAGATGTCTGAAGCTAAGAGGCCTCCCAGAACAAAAAGAGGAAAATCTACACCAAAGAGTTATGGATATTTTAGCACAATATATAGGTCAAAGAAGAGGATGATTTGAACTTGAAATAGATAAGGTCTTCAGAATTTAATCAACAGTGGCAAAACGGAAAGACTTACCTTGGGATATTGTGGTTGACTTCACCAGGGAAAAGATTCGGGACTTAATCATGGAGCAAACCTATAAAGAAAAGTTAATTGCTGATGAGACTGAAACAAATTTTTTTTAAAGATGTACTGCCAAGTATGATGAGAAGCAGAAGAGAGTACACATTTTTGACAAGGATCTTGAAATCTCTGGAAATAAGATACAGATGGGAGATACCAGAAGGCCTTTCCTTTCTTTTTGAGGGCAGGAGAATAAAGATAAGCTCTTTCCAACAAGCAATAGAGTTTCAAGAAAAATATCTGAAAACTGGTTCAGAGACGGCAAAAACTGAAGCTAAAAAAAGACCAGAGAAAACAATAGAATCAAAACAGATGGGAGTGGCAGCAGCAGATGAATCTAGTCCAATGTCTGAAGAAGAGTTAAAATTGCAGAATCAGAAGAGAAAAAGAAAAAAGGGAAGTAAAGACAATAAACCAGCAAATATGAAGATAATTTCATGGAATGTATGAGGAATCAACTCACAAGCAAAGAGAAGACAGATTTTCCATCATGTAGAAAGATTAAGACCTCAAATTACTGTTTTACAAGAGACTCATATAAAGAAAAACCAAGAAAAATATTTGTATAATTCTAAATTAGGTCAATGTTTTGCATCCTCATACTCAAAGAAGAAAAGAGGAGTTGCAATTTACATGGATAAAAATATTCAAGCTAAGGAGATCATCAAAGATGAAGAAGGGAGAATATTGGGTGTAGAACTTCTGAAAAATGGTAAAAAGAATCTCATTGATTGGAGTCTATGCCCCACATGAAAACAAAGCTGATTTTTATAAAAAAATTGCAAGAAAAAATATCAACATATGATTATGAAGACTGGATTATTACAGGACATTGGAATGGAGTCCAGGATGTTAAATTAGACAAAACAACTCGCAGATGAATGAAGAACAAGTAAAGAAAGGGAAATTGCCGAAAAACTTCTTTGAAATGTGTGAAGAACTAACTATTATAGATGTTTGGAGGGCCACCTATCCAAATGTTAAAGACCTTACTTTCTTCTCTGAAGTACATCAATCTTGGTCTCAAATTGATATGATTTTCATCTCAAAACATTTATTAGCAGAAGTAAGGAAAACAGAAATACTACCAAAGGTTATCTCTGATCATCATCCAGTGATGTTACAAATGCAAGATAAGAAAAAACAATTTCAGTGGAGATTGAATGACAGCTTACTTAATGATGAAGAGATAGTCAAAAAAGCGAAAGATGTCTTAAAGTTATATTTCGAAGAAAATAATAGGGAAGAAATGAAGATGAAAAGAGTCTGGAATGCATCGAAAGCAGTAATGCGAGGTTTTTTTAATACAGCAGCAACAAATCCAAAACAAAAAAAGGTGAGAGAAATTTCAAGCCTTATTGATAAAATTCCAAGAGAAAGAAAAAGAATTTAAAGCAGAAAAGGAAGGAAAGGAATATAATTGCAGAATTGAAACACGGTAAGCAGTTGATTACTCAACATGGAACAATGAAACAAAAATTTGAAGAATACTTTGGGAAATTATTTTATGAAACAAACCTGCTCACCAATATGGGAAAAAATTGTCTGATTTTTTTCAAAATGTAAAGATCTCTAAAATATCACTGGAAGCACAGAATTAGTTGAATAAATCAATAACACTTACTGATATTGAAGAGGCTATAAAAGATCTGAAAGTTGATAAGGCACCAGGACCGGATGGTTTTGCAGTGTTATATTATAAGAGATTTATAAAAGAACTGATTCAACCAATTCAAGCAACCTTGAAAGAAATAGAAAAACATGGCAAACTGGAATCCTGGGGAGAACCAAATATTGTATTGATACCTAAAGAGGTTAAAGATAAAAAAGAAGTTAAAAACTATTTTTTATAATAATTTTATTATAATTCCAACGTATAAAACATACATTCTTCATTGTACATTTACGGAACTGTTACAGTTTCTACCCACTCCTCACCGGGTTACATAAACTGTTATATCATTGTCACATTATATTTATGCATTGCAATAAGTCGATTACATTATCAAGATAGTTTCTGCATTTCAAACCCAGTTTACAAGTTCCATAATATTTCTCTGTTTGTCTCCTTTTATTTAACCTGTTATCATGGATAATTAATTATTACTTGACAAAAACCCCTTCATATCTAATACATTTTGCCATTCTTTAAAGATATCATCATCTGATTTTCCTTTTAATCTCTGACCAACTATGTCTGCATTGCAATTTTCAATTAATGTTGCCCACCATTGCTCTACTGTAGGTATCTGTTCAATTTTCCATAACCTTGCATATTCAATACGAGCTGTTGTAATCGTGTAAAGTAAAATTCTCCAGTATTTTTTTGCAACAGATCCATCTAACATATAAATCATATTTAACAAATACAATTCAGGTATTTTATCAAGTTGGATTCTTAATATTTTACATATCATATTGTGAATGTCATTCCAGTATTTTTTTGCCTTGGTACATGACCACCACATATGATAAAGTGTACCAGCATTTTCTTGGCATTTCCAACATTGCCCTGTTCCTGTTCCAGTATTCTTTTTTTTCTTTAATTTTTCTGGTGTCATGTACCATCTATGGAAAAGTTTGTAGTAGTTCTCTTTTAAATTCTGAGCTATGGTAAATTTCTGTGTCCGTTGCCAACTCTGTTCCCAGTGTGCTAATTGTATAGAATGTCCTATACTTTGAGCCCACTGTATCATTGCCAATTTAACTGTTTCTTCCTCCCTTTCCTGTTGTAGAATTGCATGATACAAATGTGCTAATAAATGAGGATTTTCACGCATTAGTGTCAATACTCCGCCTTGCTCCTTTTGTTCTATTCCGTAAGTTTTGAAGTCCATTTGAAATCTCTCAGTTAATTGTCCATAAGGAAACCAATTTAATTTTATGCCTTCAGCAACTTTTCTCTTCTTTTCATCTTAAAAGTGTTCAGATTTGTCTTTTCTAATACGTCCTCATAAGTCAGCCACTTATCTGATTCTGTCCATCTTCCAAAAAATGCCTCTTGAGGAGAAACCCACATAAGTAGCTGCCTAATGTTCTTATTTTTGTAATCTGTCCATATTTTTAATAGTGATTTTCTTACGTAATGATGCGCAAATTCCTTGTCCACTGCCGCTTTTTCATAGAAGATATAGGCATGCCAACCCATTCTTAAGTCAGCTCCCTCAAGTGCCAGCATTCTCACATCTCGCAAATTCATCCAATCTTTTATCCAAGTAAATGCTGCTGCCTTGTAATATATTTGTAAGTTCGGTAAGCCCAAACCTCCTCTTTCTAATTTATCTGTCAATAACAGTCCATTTTATTCTTGGCTTTTTCGCCTGCCATATAAATTTGGTTAAGTCTCTTTTCCACTGAATGAAAGGTTTAGTATTTGTAATAATAGGAAGATTTTGAAAGAGATAATTCATCTTGGGAAGGACATTCATTTTTATAACAGCCACTCTGCCCATCATAGATAAGTGCAATTGAGTCCATTTCTCCAAATCCTTAGTTATCTCTTTCCATTTTCTTTCATAGTTATTCTGAAATAATGCATTGTTTCTCTTTGTAATCCAAACACCCAGATATTTTGCTTGGTGTCCTTTGTTGAAACCTGTTAATTTTAGAAGTTCCTTCTCTTCTTTTTCTCTCATATTTTTTGTTATTAAAACAGTTTTGTCATTATTAATCTTGAATCCTGAATATTTTCCATATTCCTGTACAATTTCCATTAGCCTTTGAATGCTGCTAATAGGATCATCTAAAAATAGGACCAAATCATCTGCAAAAGCTTTAAGCTTGTACTGATATTTCTTTATTTGAACTCCTTTTATTACTTTTTCCTCCCTTATAGCGTTGTTAAGTATTTCCATTGTCATGATAATGTCATGGACCGAGATTGCTGGTACATTTGACCCAGAGAGAAATTCAGCCACCCTGGACTATAGGATCCCAACAGAAGACACACAGGAAACCAGATCTGGGTTTAACCACTATTCATGTAACATTTATTAAGACAAGAAATACAAAAATCACATTTCCGTATCAAGAGCTTTCTTTCACTCACACATTCACATTTCACATTCATTCTACATACTCACAAGACGGTCCTTCACCGAACATTGGCCAGATGTCCTCGAAGGTATGGATGCCCTCTGCTGCAGCCAAGGGTCATGAAAGTGAGTTGAAAATCTTCCCCTCTTTATAGTCATATTCCCCACTTCTTGAGGAAAAGGACATGTTTTGCTGGTTGCTAGGGTTCCAGAACTTCCATTGTATAAAGGCAATCAAGCAATTAAAAGAATAGTTCATATCATCTTGTACCTTACTAATAAAAGGTTGCTGGCAGAAGAATTGGTCGTATATCATGTTGTCAGGAAATGTATCAAATGCCTCAGTGGTTCTCAACCATGCAGGGTAGGGTCAGAAAAACATCACCGCTTGCCCGTCTGAGGGTGTGCCAGGCTTTCACGGCTCCTCGTTTCTTCTGCTTTACACATAAGAACTTAACTGTTTTTCTAATAAAGGTATTGATCACCGTTGAATATCATGAATTCGTCAAGGTGGGTGAAACATAAAGACAATCAAAGAAGATATGCATTGTAGGCAATATCACATGGCAATTAAGGAAGCCACACTTCTGGATCTGTGCATCTCAAGAGTACATTCTGCTGGTGCCAAGTCCTTATTGTTTTGCAACCTTTCTTCTCAAGTCAAATCGGCATTCCATGAGTTCTCAATTCCACAGTTCAAAGAATCCTCCCCTCACAATCCAAACCCCTCCTTACAACAATGCATTGCAATGCAGCCATTTCAGTCTGCTTCAGGACCGTACTTTTTCCCTCTGGAACCCATTCGTTCATCACAATAAATAGTAATGGAGATAAGGGACATCCTTATCTTGTGCCTCTATGTAGTTGAATCTGTTGAGTTCTCTCTCTGTTAACAATCAGTCTTGCTTGTTGTTGATTATATATTGCTTCAGTCCAAGAGATAAATTTATCTCCTGCTTGAGTCCGCTTATTGTTTTCATAAATGTCCAGTTGATCATATCAAAGGCCTTTTCTGCATCCACAAATATCACTGCCAGTTTTTTTTCATTATGTTCTCATAATGTTCAATTATATTTATTACTGTCCTTATATTGTCTCACATCATTCTCTTAGGTAGAAAACCATTCTGGTCCTCATGTATGTTGTCTTGTAATACCTTCTTAAGTCTTTCAGCCAATGTTGAAGCAAAGATTTTGTAATCTGTATTTAGTAATGAAATTGGCCTATAATTCTTAACATCTGTCAAGTCTTTTCCTTGTTTTGGTATTAAAGTTATATTTACTTCCTTCCAAGTGTCTGGTATTCCTTTAATTCTTATTTCATTCATTCTATTTTGCAATGGTATAGAAACTTCACGCTCTAACACTTTATAGTATTTTGCTGTAAAACCGTCTGGTCTGGAGCTTTAACATTTTTCAAGTTTCTGATTGCTTCAACTATCTCCATCATCGATATGGATTTATTCAAAATCAATTGTTGCTCCTCAGTGAATCTCATTTTATTCATCTTTTCAAGATATTCTTCCATTTCTTTTTGCTTTTCTTTTACAGTAGTCTCACTCAAAAGCTTCACGTAGTATTTAAGAAAAGCCTGCTTAATCGCCTCTTTTTTAGTGGTTTTCTTATCTCCAATTCTGATCTCCGTTACAATATTTCTTACTCTCCTTTTCCAAAGTAAATTAGCCAACAATTTTGAAGGTTTATTAGCCTGTTCAAAAAAAGTGTATTTCGCCCTCCGCATCTGTTGCTCTATTTAATGTACATTTAATCTGTTAAATTCAGCTTGACATACCTTCATCTGTTGTCTAATCGTATTATCCATTGGATTTTCCCTCATTTGTTTCTCCAATTCCTTCATCTTCTCCAGAATCGGATGTTCAGTCTGTTTATCTTTCCTGATTTCCGCAGACCATCTTATGAAGTTCCCACACATTACAGCCTTGCTTGCATCCCAAATTATCTTCATTGGTAATTCTGCTGTCATGTTCTCTTTAAAATAGTTATTTAATTCCATTTTTGCTTGTTCAATGTATTTTTCCCTTTTAAAAATCTCTTCATTCAATCTCCATGTCCTCTCTCTATCAGTAATTTTTAATACCATTTGTAGCGGATTGTGATCTAAACATGGATTTGGAAGAATGTCTATATCTGTTGTCTTCAACAACAAATCTTTGGATGCCAAAATCATATCAATTCTTGACATTGATTTATGTCAGTCTGAGAAAATGTGTATCCATCCAATTGCCCATTCTTAAATCCTCCAAATAGCAAAAAGATCTACATCATCCATCATCTGGAAAAAACTTTTAGGCAGTTTACCATTGTTTCAGGGGATCAATTTCTGTGTCTGTGTATCTAGCTCTTTCTTTCTCTGGAAAACCAAAGCCAGCAAAACGTACAACCAGTCTTACGGGCAAGGGTTAACTTCAGGTCTAGGACTAAAGCTAGGGTTAGGTCTAAGGCTAGTGCTAGGTTTAGGGCTAGGGCTAGGTTATGGCTAAGATTAGGGTTAGGGTTAGGGCCAGTGTTAGGTCTGGGGCTATTTTAGGGGTAGGGCTAGAGCTAGGACTGGGTTAATGCTAGGGTTAATGCTAGAACTGGAGTTAGGTTAGGGGCATGAGTATGGTTAGGGTTAGATTTAGGGCTACGGCTTGTATAAATTTTAATGTTAATTTTAGTTTTGGGGAGAGTTATGTCTAGGGTTAGGGCTAAGGTTAGAACTAGGGCTATTCCTAGGGTTAAGGCTAGGACAAAGTTAGGGTTAGGGCTAGGGCTATCATTATAGTTAGGGTTTGGGTTATGACAAGATTTAATGCTAGAGTTAGGGCTAAGTTAGAGCTAGGGTTTGGGCTAGGGTTAGGGCTTAGCCTACGGTTAAGGCTATGGGGCTAATTTAGCATTCGGGCTAGGGCTAGGGTTAGAGTTAAGGCCTGGGTTAGGGCTAGTGTTAGAACCAGGTTTAGGGTGTGCGCTAGGAATAGGGTTAGCTAGGGATAGCGCTAGTGTTAGGGCTAGGGTTAGAGCTAGGGCTAGGGTTAGGGTTAGGTATAAGTAATTTTTGTTAAAATTTCACCATCCTACAAACACGTTGCCCATAATAAACTAGAAGTACAAAGTAACAAATGGAAGAACATAATACAATTATCAAAACAGCAATATAGAAAAATATTACACTTCTTCCAATAAGCACCAAATGTTTTTAAGAGTTTTAAAATTGCACCTATCAATATACAAACATTACAATTTCCATTACAATTATTTATTATTGCCACTATTCCAAATCCTTTATCCCTATCAAACCTTCCCACATATGCACATTTCTATATAAAGAACAAAGAACAATATTATTGAAATTACAATCCAGAAGTTAAAAACTATTGACCAATCTCCTTGTTAAACGTAGATTACAAAATTTTTGCAGCAGTTTTGGCAAAATGGTTAGAGAGATACTACAGGATAAGATTCAAGAAGGTCAAACAAGCTTTCTCCTTTGTAGATACATGAGAACTAATGTAAGAACAATTTTAGATGTAATTGAGTATTATGAGAAAAACCCAGGGAAGAAAGCAGCACTTATTTTTCTAAATGCAGAAAAGGCATTTGACAATGTTTCCTGGGCTTTTATACATCAAGTGCTAAGAGAATATAACCTGGGAGAAGACTTTTGTAAATGGATTGAGATGATTTATCAAGAACAATCTGCGAGGCTAATAATTAACAGAGATATTTTGACAAGCTTTGCAATAAATAAAGGGGTATGGCAAGGGTGCCCATTATCACCTCTATTATTTATAGCTGTTTTGAATCAGGATTCACAGATAAAGGTTTGAAAATAAGAAAAAAGGAACTGAAATTAAAAGCTTTCACAGATGATGTAATTATATTTTTGGAGGATCCAGAAGAATCAATTCAAGCGCTGATGGAAACTCTGCAGAGATATGGACAAGTGGCAGGATACAAGATAAACAAGGAAAAGACAATGATGATGGCATTAAATATGACTAAAAAAGAGCAAGTCAATTTGGAGAGAAGATCTGGATGTCAATTAACTAAGAAAACAAAATATTTAGGAATCATTATAAAAAAAAAAAGAACCAAGAACTATTTGACAACAACTATCTGAAGACATAGAAAAAGATTAAAAATAATGTGAAAAATCTAAATTTATCTCTCCTGGGAAGAATAAATGCTTTTAAAATGTCTTTATTACCCAAACTCATGTTCCTTTTTCAGAATTTACCAGTAATAGGAAGAGAGAAGGTATTCAAAGAATGGGAAAAGGATCTTCAAAAATTCATCTGGCAAGGGGAAAAGCCAAGAATAAGACTTAAAACACTTCAGGGTGCAAAAGAGAGAGGAGGATTTGATCTACCATCATTGAAAATTTATTATTATACCTGTTGTTTGGATTGGATTATAGACTGGATTCAATTACAGAGAACAACTATAAAAGAATTGCAAGAAACAAATAACAGATTTGGATGGCATGGATATTTATGCTATGATAGATTAGTGGTGAACAAAGAGTTTAACAATCATGGCATCTGGAAGACACTGTTAAAGGTTTGGCTACAAATAAAGTGGAAATATTATACAAAACTTCCAAAATGGACCTCACCTCAAGGATATAAAATTGCCCCAACAAAACAAGGAAATTTATTAACATACCAAGATATATTGAAATGGGAGGGGGATAAACCAAGAATGCATACAGCAAAAGAATTGAAAGCTGATGGGCATGAGTTAAACTGGTGACAACTCAAAGAAAGATTCAAAATAGATCAAAAATTGTATGGATTTGAGAGAAAAGAAAATGAATTAGATTCACTGATGAACAGAAATAAAAAGAAGAGAATTTCTAAACTTTACAAATTATTGTTGAAAAGAGAAATGGAACCAGATGTAGTCAAAGACACAATGGTCAGATGGGCCCAGATTTTGGGACATTCAATTGAATTAGAAGCTTGGGAGAAAGCATGGAAAACTGATATAAAATTTACACCAAATTTAATTTTTTTTATAAAATGCTTCACAGATGGTATATGACTCCAGAAAAACTACAAGAAATAACCAAAAATGGGAATGCAAAGTGTTGGAAGTGTGATGAAAAGACTGGGTCCTTTTTTCACATGTGGTGGACTTGCAGGAGGGCAAGGAAATTTTGGAAGGGGATATATGATGAAATTCAAAGAATTTGTAAAGTGAATTATGAAATGATACCAGAATTTTATTTGTTAAATGTGTTAGGGCAACAAAGGGAGAAAAGAAGTCACCAGAAGATATTGTTATATTTGATAACAGCAGCAAGGTTGACATATGCGCAATATTGGAAAGAAAAGAAAGACATTGACTTAGTAGAAAGGAAATTAAAAATTCTGGATATGGTAGAGACAGAAAAATTAGCATTCTCTTTCAAAAACAAACCTATCCAGAACTTTGAAAGGGAACGGAACGGAGTTTTGGATTGGATAAAGATATAAATGTACAAGAAACTAAAGAAAGAAACAAATGTAATTGTTCTTCTCTTTTGTAAATGGAAACAAAGCACATTCAACTGGAGAATATAAGAATGGAAGGTGGGGGGAGTGGGATATATCTGTCAACAGTGTATATCCACTCTGGTTTTTATGAAATTAAATCTTTAATAAAAATATATCTTAAAAAAAGAAAGAAAATTTGCAGACCATGGATATATTGAGACTTAAACACTCTAATAGGCTACTAAATGAATCTTTGATGACAAAAAGAGAGGTATTGTCCCAAGAACAAGGGGAAAAATAAAGAAAAGCTACCCAAGAAAAACTCTATATAGATAAGCAGAGATAGCTCCGCACAGCTGCCAAAGCGTGCCAAGCTGCAGAACACACCTTTAGCAGCAAATGCACTAAGCCAGTAACACTCACCTACTCAGCTTGTAATCTTCCAATGTGGAGGCCCTTTATTCTTTGTTACAAAATATATACAATATTTACAAAGTCCAGATGGTGATCCAGCATATCTAGCTTGCTCTTTCCGGTAGAGCCTCCAGCAACATGAATCAGGCAACATGTGCAGTTGTTGGCTGGGATTGTGCTACCTTTATACAGATAGGTAGCCAATCCTGGCAACCCTTGCATTGTCTGCACCTGGTGCTCATCAGCATGACTCAGCACAAACTAGCTCGAGTCACATTCCTTTCCACAGGTGCACTTAACAATTAAAGCAATTAAAGCAACATAACATTTACACTTACATCACAAAGTATTTTTCTGAGCTTTAGTCCAACCTTTTCTGACAATTCCCTTCCAAAATGCTTTTAATGTTGTCACCTAGTGCTTTAATTCAAACTGAAGTACCAACGTAACTACTTAACCCCCTCTTGCATTAACATACCCAGAGGCTTGATACATCTGGGGTTTTATAACTTTCCCCCAATATTCTTTAGCAACTGTCAGTACCGTTGTAGCTCTACCATTACCACCGACAGTGCAGTAAACCCTGTTGTGTTCAATACCACACAAGTTTGCTTTCTGGAGCTCTGCTGTGCTCTCTTGCTCAGCATACTTCCGCTGCGCAAATCCTTTTGCCATTACACGAGCCTAGTGTGTCAAAGTCTTACTTTGAAAAAGTAAAGTCTTACTTTGGTATACCCAAAGTAAAGCAAAGTCTTACTTTGGCATACCCATTAACAACCCACCACTACCTTGTGGTCCCTGGGTTCTTTCTACCAACTCAAAAACCTTTTGGTGTTCCATCATGGACCCAAACTCGGCATCCATGAACCTAAACTGGGTCTTGCTCCAGAGCTGTTGCTCAGCTTGCGAGCAACCTCGCACATTCTTAAAGCTTCCTGGCTTCTTGCTAACTAGTATGCATGCTCTGACCTCCTGAATGACAAATCTCTCTGGAGCCCTTTTTCCTTCTTTTACTCCTTCTGGGGGTGGTGGTCTCAATCCTGGTCAGGCCATCATCACCAGATGCTCTAGTCGCCCCCCGCCACTTCTGGCTCCCTTTCTGCCTGAGCCCTTGGTGGGGGAAACCTGGAGACTTCCTGGATTATGAATCCCTCAGGAGCTGTTCCTCCACCTTTACTCCTCCTAGGGATGACGGTCTCAAATTTGTATAGGCCATCATCGCTGGGAGCTCAGCCGTCCCTTCCACTTTTGGCTCACTCTCTATCTGAGCCCTTGGTGGAGAAAAACTGGACAGGCTCTCATCACTAGACTCTCCTGATGCCCCCTCCATGTCAGACTCACTTTCTACCTGAGCACTCAGTGGAGAAATGTCCTCAGTTTCCACCTCAGTTGTGGAGGTGTCAGGCAAGCTGTCCAGTGGCTCCTTAAGTGTATGTGGAATGGTGGCAGATGGTCCCGCCCCTCCATTCCCTGGGATTTCACTCTGCTCCAGCCCCAGTGGCTGTAGGAACACTTCTTTGTTGCAGTGCAATTCCTCCCAGCCACTGTTGGTCTCAAAATTTGCACTCCTTGAGAACAGGAGTTTACCATGTCCTAAGTGAAACTTATACTTGTTCCCAAGGTAGCCCACAAACCTCACCTCCTCCACTTGGGCTGTCCTTCGCGTCTCTGGTTACTGGGAACAAGGACATTAGCATATTGACCAAACACTCTTAGATATTTCAGAGTAGGAGATCTTCCGTTTAACATGAAATAAGGTGTTTGCTTAATACTGGCACATCACATCCTATTGATGATGTGGTTGGCCACAAGAATAGCCTCCGCCCACAGTCCGGGAGCAATTTGGAGTCAAGCATCATGCAATTTTTCATCTGTTGCAACACTCCAATTCTGCACTCCGCCAGCCCATTCTCAGCTGGTGTATACGGATTGGTGGTGTCATGTCTTATACCTCTTCTTTTAAGCCAACTCTGAAATTTGGCATTGCAGAACTCACCACTGAGGTCTGTGATGAGGTGTGAGGCTTTATGGGGAAATTGTCTTTCCACCATATTTACCCAATCTCTGAAATACTCAAAAGCCTCATCCTTTGTTCTCAATGGGAACACGTACCCATACCTGGTGTGTCTATCTACCAACACAAAGACATACTTGGACCGTCCCTCGCTCTCAGGAAATGGACCTGCTAGGTCACCATGTACCACCTGAAAGGGCCTCTGGGTGGCGATTTTGCTTTCCTGGGGTACTGGAAAGGATTTTACCTTGACCTTTTTGCAGACTGAACAGTCAAGGAATTTGCCACATTTCTTGACTCTCAAGTCTGGACACACCTTTGCCAATCGCTCCAGCCTGCTGTAATTAGCATGACCCATTACCCAGTGAAGATAATGGCTACAGTTGTCATTGGCAATAACATTAGCTGTTTGGGAGCCTATAGCAGTTGGTAACATCAAATACCGTCCATTCTGTTTTACACCCTTAGCACAGACTCTCCCATCATAGCTAATCATGTAGTTATCCCCTTTGAACACTAGTTCATACCCCTCATCCATCAGGCATGACACACTTAAAATACAGTGTTATAAATCCTCTGCACATAACACATTTGCAAAATTCTTTACCAGACAGGGAACAAACACAGACCCCAAATAGGACACTTGCAAGTGTGCTCCATCAGCCATGCAAACAGAGCACACAGGAGGCTTTCTAGCATTCCTCAGCATGCTCCTGCTATTCACCACATGATGGGTAGCACCACTGTCAAGCAGCCAGTCAGGGCAGACTGTCTCTTTTGCTGCAGCAACAACAGTACAGGTGCTGGCTTTCTTCCTCCGGACTCCAGGCCTCTTGTTGTCTTTGTCCTCGGGCAACGTGGCTTTACAGTCCCTCTGGAGGTATCCTCACTTGCTGCGCTTGAAGTACCACCGGGCTATGCTGCATTCTGCAGTCTCCTTCCCCTCATGTGAAGGCTTGTGCCAGCTATTCTCTGCTCTCCTCTTGGCAGCACGCTTTATCTGATCCTGAGATTCAAATTCCCTCCTGTCACGTTCCTCCAGAACCCATGACATAAGTCAAGGGTCAAGTCTCTTTCACTCAGACTTTTCAGGCTATAAAGGATGAAGTCCCACTCCTTACTTAGACTGCTTAGGAGGATGTAACACATTTGAGCCTCACCAAAGTCCATACCTCTATCAGCCAACTCGAGGAATATAGACTTCATGGTGTCTAGACGGGGTTTCACATCTCCCCCTTTTTCCAGTTTCATGTTGTAGAGCTTCCTAGTCCACAACATCCTGGAAAGGCAGGAATCACACTGACAAACGTTTCTCAGCACATCCCACACATCAGTTGCATTTGGCTTGTTTCTCACATGGATGAGGTGGCTTGGTTCCAAGCTCAGGATCATGGTCACTCTGGCACGCTGATCCGTTGCTCTTTCAGCTGCATCTTTAGGTGGGTGTTCTACCACAGCCCATAAATTTTCCCTCACTAGCAAGCTCTGGTTCATCAGATTCCAGATCTGATAGTTTCCCTCATTGAGCTTATCAAATCCAAGTGCCAATGACATCGTTCTTTGAGCCATTCTGCTTCCTCAGAACCAAAAGCAAAAACACAAAACTTGCAGCTCTTCCTGAATTTACGGCTTGGAAAATCTTGTGCGTGAAGTTACAAAAACAAACACTGGCTAGGCAAAAACAAAACAGCTGCTTATTCTCTGCTGCAGGAAAAAGCCTCGCACCGGAGCTTTACCAGCCAAGACTCTGACCATCTCCCAGGCTGTCTGCCACAAAAACAATAGGTTTAACTCATCTGAACTGTTAGAGCTGACCAGAACTTGGCAAGGCTGGGCAAGGCTGGGCCCATAACCGATTGTCCCGAGAACGAGGGGAAAAATAAAGAAAAGCCACCCAAGAAAAGCTCTATATAGATAAGCAGAGATAGCTCCGCATAGCTGCCAAAGCGTGCCAAGCTGCAGAGAACACCTTTAGCAGCAAATGCACTAAGCCAGTAACACTCACCCACTCAGCTTGTAATCTTCCAATGTGGAGGCTCTTTATTCTTAAAAATACAAAATATATACAATATTTACAAAGTCCAGATGGTGATCCAGCATATCTAGCTTGCTCTTTCCAGCAGAGCCTCCAGTGACATGAATCAGGCAACATGTGCAGTTGTTGGCTGGGATTGTGCTACCTTTATACAGACACGTAGCCAATCCTGGCCAACCCTTGCATTGTCTGCACCTGGTGCTCATCAGCATGACTCAGCACAAACTAGCTCGAGTCACATTTCTTTCCACAGGTGCACTTAACAATTAAAGCAATTAAAGCAACATAACATTTACACTTACATCACAAAGTATTTTTCTTGAGATTTAGTCCAACCTTTTCTGATAGGTATTACTAAAGGCAAAAAAAGAGATTAAAGAATTTGAATCAAGGCACAAATATTAGATCTGTCTGGGATGGCATTAAAACACATATGAGAGGTTACGTTATTGGAAACAATCAAGAAATTAGAAGAAAACAAATGGAGAAAACAACAAAAATTTTAGATGAGATTAAAAATAAGGAAAAGGAATTAAAGAAATTTCCTGAGAATGAAGTAAACTTGATAAAAAAAATTAAGATTATTGAAAAATCAATTGTTAGTCCTGATGATGGAAGAAATGGAAAGGAAGCTGAAATTTTTGAAACAGAAAAACTTTGAACATGTGAATAAACTGGATAAATGGCTTGCACACAAACTGAGAAAAGAAAGAGAGAATAAAATGGTTTTGAAATTAAGAGAAGGTGATAAAGAATTTACTAGAGATAAAGACTTAACAAGGAATTTTTTATCAGTACTTTTCTAATTTATACTCAGAACAGGATGTAAGTGAGAAAAAAATGAAGAATATTTGAAGAAACAAAATTTATCTAGACTGTCAGAAGAAGAAAAAGATCAAATCAATCAAAAGATTACTACTTTAGAGATTGACTAAGCCATTCAAAAACTGAAATTAGGGAAGACTCCAGGAGCAGATGCATTGGGAACTTTATATTATAAAACACTAAAGGAGGAATTATTACTTCTATTGCAGATTACAATGAATGATGTTTTGGAATCTGGTTTAATTTCAGATACCTGGAAAGAAGTAAATATTACACTGATACCGAAAGGAGAACAAGATTTAGCCATATCAAAGTATTATAGATTGATATCATTGCTGAATAATGATTACAAATTATTTGTTGTGGTCCTAGCAGAGAGATTTAAGAGGTATTGAGCAAATACATAGAGGAGGACCAAAGCAGATTTTTATTGGCAAGGTAGATGAAAAATAACATTAGAAATTAGAAAAACAGAATTTAACTAAGACAATTTGCAGATGACTTGGTGGTTATGTTGCAAGAACTGTTAAGTTTGATATTGAAGTTACAAGAAATAATAAGAGAATTTGGAAAGCTAGCTGGTTTAAAGATAAATAAGGAAAAGACCAAAGTGTTAACAAAAAACATGAATATCCATGAGAGAAATGAACTTCAGGTGAAAACTGGATTTACTGAAAAAACTGAAAAGAAAGTCAAATACTTAGGAATTAATCTAACTAGAAACATGAACTAACTATATGGAAATAATTATATGAAGACATGGAAAGAGATTAAGATTGACTTGGAGAAGTGGCAAAAATTGAATTCATCATTACTGGGAAGAATCTTGGCAATAAAGATGAATACCCTTTTGAAGATATTATTTCTTTTCCAAATAATTCCAGTTTTAACTAAAGAAACACCATTCAAAACACGACAAAAAGATTTATCCAAATTTGTTTGGGGAGGAAAGAAACCTAGGGTAAGATTTAAAGTTTTACAAGATTCAAAAGAATCACATGGTTTTGGTCTACCAAATTTAAATATTTATTTTGCTGCTTCATGCTTGACTTGGTTAAAAAAATAGATAACAAAAAAGACAATAAGTTATTGAATTTAGAAGGTCACGATTTAAGATTAAGGTGGCACATTTATAAATGATATGACAAAGGTAAAGTCAATGTGATCTTTAATAATCTTTGTATCAAACATGCCTTGTCAAACCATGGAATAAATATAAATCTAGACTGTATGTTAAAACACCTTTGTGGATCTCTCCACAAGAAGCCTTTTATAGAACAGAAATGAAAGCAGACCAATACTGGTTGACATATACAGATTTACTAAAGAAGATGGACTAAGTCTATGGCCATTTCTGCACTAGACTGTTATAGCACTATTATTCCACTTGCAACATCCTATGGAATCCTGGGGTTTGCAGTTTCAGAGGGGCCGGTTGGATTCCAGAGGATGTTGCAAGTGGAATAATAGTACTATAATAGCCTAGTGTGGAAATGTCCTATGAAATCAAATCTCCACAACAGTTACAAGAGTTTTCAAATACATTGGCTTTCAAACACACAATACAACCTAGATTTTTGGAAAATAAAAAGACTAAAGGTTTTGAGAAGGATAAATCTGAATTTGAATTATTACTTTGTACCAGTGATGAGCGTTTGATTGCAAGTTACATATAGAAAATAGATATGGAGGAGGAACAAGTTAGGGAATACATTATTAACTGGGCTAATAATTTTGGATATAATATATCTATGAATCAATGGAAAAGATGTTGGAAAGATACTAAAAACATTCTTTGCTATGACCTTCAAGAAAATCTTTATAATATGATGTCACACTGGTATCTTACACCTGAGAGACTGCCAAAGATGCATAAGGATATGAAGGACAGTTTTTGGAAATGCCAAGAACATACAGGATCTTTGTTTCAGATGTGGTGGACCTTTGACAAGGCTAAAAAGGTTTGGATGGAAATACAGAATATGGTTCAAAAATTTGAAATGTCAAGTACTTAAGAATCCTAAATTATTTTTATTAAGAATTTCAAGTCAGGATACCAATATTGATAAACAACAGAAATTGCTTTAATATAGGTAACTGGTAGCAGTACCTGTTTACACAAAGTATTAGAAGAAAGTTGAGATCCCAACGATGGCTAAATAGTTTGATAGATTGATGACAATTGTGGAGATGGGTAAATTGTCAGATAAATTAAAGGGAAATTGAGATTTTTGGAATGAAGAGTTTTAATAGATTATTTAAGGGAAAATGAGGGTGAACTGATGATTCTAGGGTTTTGAACTTGCATATTACTATTCCTCTAATCCTTAATTTCAACTTTATTGCCATCATGAGAAAGATATTAAGAAAATTAGACAGTTATAGGTTTTTGCTCTCCCAAAATTATGGTATGTTTAAAAGAAGTAATGGATTTATGGAGGATTAATCAAATGTGTCTGGAATTTAGAAATACGTTTAGACTTTAAAACAATTAAGGAGTTATGGAGGACAAAGAAAGATGGCGTAGCAGTTAGTCATCTGCTCGCACAGTTGTGGGACGGATGATTGGTGCACAAGATCGTATGCCTGTTTTGAAAAGAAAGAAACGGGGTAACTTATTCCCTCGGGAGAGGAAATGGCGAATGGTTTCCCAGAAACTTTGACAAAAAGAGGGAATGGACAGAGCTGATAGGTCGGAGAGCTACCACACCTGGTGCAACCACCAGGAAGCAGTAATGGCTATGCCACAAACTTATTAACAAGTAAAAGGATGACTAGCATGTAAGTGAATATTTTGCCGAAACTCAGGGAATAAAAAGGGAAACTCCTTCACACCTTGTATAAAGTAAAAATTTATTTAGATGGAAAGTTGGAGAATATTTGAAAACCGGGAAAGAATTCAGGATGCAAGCAAAGCAACAAGCGATAAACTTTGAATCCTGTTAAATTTAAAGCCTTTGAGAGATATTATGAAAATTTATTTGCAGATCCCAAAGTTAATCAATCAAGAGACAAGATAAAACAATATTTAAATGAAGGAGAGATCCCTAAAATTATGGATGAACAGGGAGAAGATTTAAATAAAGTAATAACCAGAGAAGAAATTCTGCAGTCCATTAGGAAGTAAAAAACAGGAAAAGCGCCTGGTCTTGACAGTTTCTCAGCCTTATATTATAAAGTATTTAGTGAGCAATTAATAAATCCACTATATGAGATATTAAATGGGGTAAACAAGGAGACACGACCCCCTTCAAGGGGACAGGAAAATATTACGGTGATACCAAAGGAAGGAAAAAACCCTCAAGAATTAAGAAATTCTGAAAGATTAAAAAAAGTTTTACAGATCAAAATGGATTTTTACCAGGAAGAGCATTAAAAAGTAATATAAGGACAGTGCTAAATATAATATAATATTATCAGAAACGTAATGAAAAGAAAATGGCTCTCTGCTTTCTGGATGCTGAAAACCCTTCAATAGAGTTAATTGGATTTTTTTAGAAGAGACAATAAAGGCTATAAATTTGAGAGAGAAATATATACAATGGATAAGAGCAATTTATAAAGATCAAAGAGCCCAGATAATAATAAATGGAGAAAAGACACAGGATATAAGGATAAATAGGGGAGTTAGGCAGGGATGTCCTCTGTCACCACTTTTATTTATATTAATATTGGAAATATTTAATAATAGGATTAGAAGAGAAAATCAAATACAAGGGGTTAAAATCCGAAACCAGGAATATAAATTAAGTGCATATGCGGACAATCTTATGATTATTCTAGAGGATCCAATAAGAAGCATAAAAGTTCTAAAGGATATTCTAACAAATTTTGGAATATTATCTGGTTACAAAATAAACAAAGAGAAAACAAAAATAATTATAAAAAATATACGAGAACAAGAAGAACAAGAATTAATATGATTAACCAGTTTTACAATAGTGAAAAAAGTAAGGTATTTAGGGATTATCATTACAAATAGCAGTTATTTCTATACCGCCTATCAACTAGCGTTATCTAAGCGGTTTACAATGTATTTTAGCTAATTGCCTCCAACAAGCTGGGTACTCATTTTACCAACCTGCGAAAGGATGGAAGGCTGAGTCAACCTTGGAGCCTGGCAGGATCGAACTCACAACCTTGTGGTTGCAGTACTAGCATTTAACCACTGCACCACCAGGGCTCCAAAAAATAATGTAGATTTATTTGATAACAATTATTTGATAATAACTATAAGAAAGTTTGGAATGAAATAAAGGATCTCAAAAGATGGAGGAAACTAGACTTATCTTTACTAGGTAGAATATCAGCAATTAAAATGAACATAATGCCCAAAATAAACTTCTTATTCCAAAATTTACCAATAATGATGAATGAAAAACCTTTTATAGAATGGAATAGGGAGCTGGCGAAATTCATATGGAAAGGGAAGAGACCAAGAATAAAAATGAAAGTTTTAGAAGATACAAAAGAAAGAAGAGGAATGGGTCTGCCAAATTTAAAGTTATATTATCATGCGAACAGTTTAGAATGGATAACAGAGTGGATAAATTTGAAGAATAAAAGATTGTTGTATTTAGAAGGAGAACTATATTTTCGGTTGCATGCTTACATTTGGTATGGGAAATCATCAACTGATAAAAATTTTAAAATCCATCTTTTGAGAAAAGCCCTTATAACAATGTGGTTAAAATATAAAAGACAGTTATATTTAAAAATTCCATCATGGGTCTCGGTACATGAAGCTTTTTATAATACAGAAAAACCAAAGACAGAGACATGGATTACATATAAAGATATACTGAAAAGGCAAGGAAATACTATAACCTTCAAATCGAAAAATGAATTGAAGATAGAGGGATGAAATACACATTGATTGTTAATTAGACAGTTATGGGAGAGATACAAAAAAGATAATGAAGTAGAAAGTTTTGAAAATAAAGAAAATGAATTTGATAAGGTGTTAAAGTCAGGAGCACAACACAAGGTAAGCCAAATATATAAAATTTTATTGTTGCAACAAAATGAGCAAGAATCAGTCAAAAAAACAATGGTAAAATGGGCACAAAACATAAATCATATAATAACAATGAACCAATGGGAAAACTCTTGGATGACTACATGGAAATTGATAATACCAGCAAGTTAAAGGGAGAATTATTACATGTTATACAGATGGTAACAGTGTAAATTGCAAAGATGCAGAAAAATTCAAATGATACATGTTGGAAATGTGAACAAAGAGATACTTTTTATCATATATGGTGGAAATGTAAACAAGCGAGGGGATTCTGGGAAGTAATACATAGCAAAATACAAGAAAAGTTAAAAATAAAGTTTACTCTAACACCACAAATTTATTTGCTCAACATGATAGATGAGTTAAGAATAAATAAATCACAAAAGAAAATAGTTCTATATATGATAACAGCAGCTAGATTATGCTTTGCCCAGATATGGAAACGGAAAACATTGCCAAGAGTTGAAGGTTGGTTACTAAAATTGTATGATATGGCAGAAGCAGATATTGTATTAGAGTCCTTAAAGGATAATAGGAAAAAGAAATTAATAGAAGAACGGAAAATGGTACTCCCGCTGTGGGAAGCTTGTTGGGGTAAGAAGGCAACTATTTCTTTAGGTTAAAAAATAAGAATAACATTTAAATTGATAAGAGATTCTATGAAATTTGTGTCTGGAGGCTATGGAACTATTTGAAAATATTAAATTAAAAGTAAAAGGGTTAAGGAAGTTAAATGAAGGAATAAGAAGGTGTATTAATTTTGAAATTTATATTGGTTTGATTAAGGAAAGATATAGATAATGTAGCATTGATACCTTGAGTTTCGGTAAAGGGGGGGGGAAATTTAGGGGAATTTATGTTTAGTTTTTAGAATATAGTATGTAGTTTAGTATGTAGTGTATATGTTTGATGTATAGGTTGATAGATTTAGAATGTCTAGATAATAGGAGGGAAGGAGATTTCTGAGGTAATATTTATGTAATGTTTAAGGATAAGAGGAGATGCCTTAATTTTCTTAAAATTAATTTCGTAGAATATGTAGTTAGAAGTTATGTATTAGAAGTTTCATGTTTAGGTAGTGTGTTTATGTTTATGTAGTTTTTTGTGTTTTATGTTTTGTATAGTTATGAAGTATTGTCTTTTATGTTGTGTATGTATTGTATAGAGAATGACTAATAAAAATTCAATTAAAAAAAACAAGGAGTTATAATGAGCAACAAGCTTAACAGTAATTCTGCATAACAATTTTAGGTTAGGTACAGGCCCTTTCCGCACCTTACCTTTTTTCGGTGCTGGGGTGTGGGGTCATGCAAGCAGCCTCCAGCAAGAGGCTCTCATGTCCACACTGCTTCAGCTCTGAATGAGCTGCCTGCTCCTGAGCAGGTAGCACAAGAGCCCTGCCTCTTCCTTCCGCAGCGCAGCCTGGGAGTTTTCCAGGCTGTGCTGGGGCA
The DNA here is from genome assembly GCA_948472985.1 of Iguana delicatissima. Lineage (NCBI taxonomy): Eukaryota > Metazoa > Chordata > Lepidosauria > Squamata > Iguanidae > Iguana > Iguana delicatissima. Next base: position 189,358 of record CAOKZL010002660.1, on the reverse strand, counting down.
GGAAGCATGACTGCAGTGGCTCCAGAGGCTCCACACACATGGCAAGTGCGCACAGGGCCCTGGAGCAATGTGTGATTACGCACCATTTTCAGCTGAAAGCCAAAAATGAAAAAGTGCGCAAGTGGCACCTGCCCTACCCTGGAATGTCACGTGATTGTGAGTGCATCATGCAGATGCTCCAGGCTCCCTTTTGCATGGCAACTGCCGTGCAAAAAAAGCCACAGTTATTTAAGTATGAACTGTTTGAAACAAGGGCGGGAATCATTTTTAGCTAATTGTAGTTTTTTCTGTTGTTTCGTTTCGTTTCGTTAATTTGCTTTAGTTTAGTTTAAATATTATTTGTTTTGTGTAAATCATTGTAGAGATGTGTGTATTCTGTTAGTTTAATTAATTACATTTTCCCCTTTTCTTTCTGGTATGTATTGTTTTGATTTATGTGTATGTTTTTTGCTTATGTTTAAAATTTTTCAAAATATTTTTAATTTGAAAAAAGGATACACACATACCACAAGATCACTAGCACTTAAGGTTACAGAAGATGTAACAAACTGAACCTTGTAACCTCACTTTGTCAGCTGTGTGCCACTTCTGGTTTTGGCAGTTTTCATTAGAGCAGATAGGAAGCCCCAAGGCCTCTGCAGGACACCTCCCTGAGAGACTTATGGGTAGCACGTCATGTGTGGTGGGTGACAACTGACAATTAGTGCATCATGTGTGGTGGGAACCAATAGTTTGAACAGTTTATGCATCGTGTGTGGCAACAACTGGCCCCGGGCTTAAGCACTTTACCTGGATTTGGAGGAGGTGTCCCTCAGTCTGAAAAACCAGCATTAAAGCAGGACTCAGTCAGGACTCAGATCCCTCAATCCCCTTTGCTCAGAGCAGCGTCAAGTTCTTTAGAGTTCATTTCCCCCCCGGCAACGCTGCTTTATGCAGATACCAGGGAATTTCCCAAAAGACCTTGTTGGTTTCCCTCCCTAGTGCTGGGCCTCATTTGCCCCCAGTTTCAGAGGTGTGTCCTGGCTGGTGGAACTTGAGAAGACGTTTGTGTAGAATGTCCTCAATCTAATTGGGAAAGCTGCAGAAGACATCGTATATGCAGGCGTGTTAGCAACAAGCACCCTCACATTTTCACCGGTGAATTCTAATTGGCAGAACAATTGGCAAAGATGTTCTAAGAGCAGAACAAGCTCGATAAATTGGAAAAATGGGTTGAAGAAAAGGAAGCAATGCTTGGAAAGAAGGATCCTTGAAGACATTGGACCCTTGCTGCAACCTGCACGATTCTTATCATGTGCAGTGTAAGGAGAGGTCTCTGTTTGGCCCCTCCAAAGAAGCAACAGCTGCTTGGGGGTTCTGGATGTCCCTTAGTGAGGCTTGTACCATGCAGGAACTCACAAAAATGGCCAAGAGGTAGGCCACTGAATTGGACTCATTACAGTCAGAAAATAGCACCCTCCTGGCTGACAGATTGGCTTTTTCATTGGCTATGCAGAAGGACCGATCCAAACTAGAGAGTGCCTCTATACAAATTCAGGCACTCCAGGATAGGGTGACAATGCTTGAGGTTGAGCATGCTAAGGCGCAGTATGCTGCCCAGTATTTGACCAATCAGGTCAAAGCTCAGCATGAGAATGTAAGCCAGGAAGGCTGCAATTGCAGGATTGCTGAGCTGAACCAACAACTGAACACCAAAGAAATAATCATCACCACAGTCTGTCCAGAGGCTCTCCCTTTGATCCCCTTTTATACTCAAGAGGAGTCCCTGCTGGAGGATGCATTTCCCTATGTGCCATACAACATCGATTGGGAAGAGTAAGCTCCACTCAACCCAGTCAAAATGAAATCAGTGACTATCTGAAAAGGTAATTCAAACCAAGCAATGGCAGAGACTCAGAAAGTGGAGATAAGGATCCCCTGGACTGCCATGGAGGTGAAGACCTTTGAAAAACGTTTAGGCCCCCTGAACAAGGACACAAACATCATGTAGCTCAATGCCATTGCCCACACTTACCCCACTGCCAATCACCTAGATTTTACACAAGTAGTAATGCTCAGCATGTCCCAGATGGATCTGCCAGCCTGCAAATCGGCTGCCAATTTGCTTACAATTTAGCTAGACTTGAGAAGTACCTTTGGAAGAGGGAGATTGTCCAGATCCTTTGGCCAGGTCAGATGGCCAACAAGCTGTTTGTGACAGATCATCAGGCTCTGGGAGAGAAACCAGAGGCTTGTGTCACCAGGAAAAAGCTCCTAAGTACCTTGGCTTGCAAGGTTCAGTTCTCCTCAGATCAAAACAATCAAGACTATGATACAGATGAGTTTAAAACACTCCCTTATGGAGGTTTGAACTCCCAAACAAAAATGGGTCTGGGTCCCATGGACATTGACGTACTTCCATGGAGCAACTTGGCAGAGCAAATCTGAAGGGTGGCAAATCTCCTTAGGGAATCAGGCATTGTCAAGAATGCAAGGGTCCTCCAGAAATGCACAGATTCCAAGTCGTGGGAACCCATCCAGCTGGTTACCTATAGTGACCATGGCCTGCATACACAGTACAACAGGGTGGGCAGTCCACGAAACCTGGCTCCTCACAGTAACTGGATGTGAAGGATGAATGCTCCAGTGGTGGCAGTAGTTGGAATTGGAAAGACCAGCATGGTAGTTCCCTTCCCAGCAATAACCGTGGCCAAGGAGATGCTCCTTCTGCTCTTATGCAATGGCAAGGTCCAGAAAATCTGAACCAAAGCTCAATCCTTAGACAGCAGTCTGGATCTTCAAGGGTCAGTTTATAATGAGGTACAAAGGCATATTTGGGTGCTGCTGAAGAGGGCAAGAGTCAACATGTCCCATTTCCACATGAAGCTGACCACAGAGTTGATTAATGCATTCCTGAAGCTTGAGGCAGCTCTGTTGGAAGATCACAGCTGGCAGATGCAATCCTACCAAGCAACACACTGAACACATGTTACCCTGCTTGCTGGAGGTCCCTTAGGGAGATTTGTCAAAATTATCACTTGTGGGGAAAATTAGCTATGAACACTGTTGTAGCAATGCAAAGAGGGCAGGGTAATTAAGGATCTTGAACCCAGTGTTTACAGAGTTGGATCACAGAGAATCAGGCTAACTGTTCAAATTTAAGTATTTTATTGAAATAGATGTTAAAATCCATACAATCACTCAGCTGCACTCACTCACACAATTGTACAAGATACTATAGAAATTAGAAAGAGGTGAAAATTAAGAGGGAGAGGGACATAGGGGTTTGGGTAACACTGTACCAATCCAAAAGTCTTCAGCTGGGAAAAGACAAGCGAAGAGCCCACCTCAGCCTCAGAGGGTGGGGTTGAGGGGAGCTTTCCACTGGCAGAGGCATTGTTTGCAAGTCTGGGAGAATTCCAAAATGGAGGAGAAAAGGGGGTTCTAGTTATAGGCTGAATACATCCTGGGGACCAGATGGCTGCATTTTTATGAAAATGGATCTCAGCTTTGTGGTTCAAAGAAAATACAGCCAGGCATCCTTGTAGTTTCCTGCAAGATGACTTTCTCATCCAGGGATGCATACCTCCAAGATGTCACATTCCTGGCTGTTTGAAATGTTAATTTGATCCCAGAGACCTCTTGTCTCCTGCTGGTGCTATTATTGTTGAAAATCCATTCAAACAGTCTGTGAGAACCATTTCGAGATTCACCTAGGATGTGTGACAGGAAACAGGGCTACCCTCTGATATGGATCCAAAGCTCTACTGCCTATATGTCCTTCCAGTAGATCTCTATGGCTCAATATGTTTGATATAAAATAATTATGATTCTCGGGACATAGTAACATAGTGGGGTAACAAACAGATTTTTTATATTAGGGATGCCAGAGGTCCAAAGTGTTTCCCAGAGGAGTCATGGCTTGCATGAAGCCCAATGGTCAGGGAAGACTGATGGTCAAAGTGGGCATTGTAACCTCACAGGCAAAATCCCCTGCTAAGCTCCCAGTGAACACCTGTCATGCCCTACTTCCAGAACATGGACTCTGACTCAGAGTCTGAAAAAGGGGACATGCCAGAGAATGAAAACAAAGGGTATGTCAGGACTTGCTGTACAGGAAGAGGTTACAGTCCCACAAACAGAATAGGGAGCAGTGTCAGCTCCAGCAGAGAGTCCTGCCCCTCCAGACACAGAAGATAACTTACCAGTACCCACCCTTGCTAAGCACAGACAAAAAAACAAGACAAAAACCCTACATTGATCCCAGAGAACTTATAACCACCAACAATTACTCAGACAACAACCATGTTAGATTGCTGACCTATATAGCTGCTGCCCTTTCCCTCCAGGAGTTATCAGAGTTTATGTCAGTGGTTCTCAACCTGTGGGTCCCCAGATGTTTGTGGACTTCAGCTCCCAGAAGCCCTGAGCATTGACCATAGTGGCTGGGGCTTCTGGGAGCTGAAGTCCACAAACATCTGGGGACCCACAGGTTGAGAACCACTGGTTTATGTGATCCTCTGCCCTGCTGGATGTCTTGCTGAACTCTGTGCCTGACTCTGGATTACCTTGACTGACTGTGGACTTGCTTGCCTTAGAATTCTGTTGGACCTTATTTATGATCTTGTGCTTACTGCCTAAAGCAAGTAACGAGCCAGGAGCTATTCAGTTGTGTTATCAGTTGAGCAACTCTGACTGAGACAGGACAAAATAAGCTGTGACCAAACCACAGTGCATAATATGGAGAGCCTGCAAGAGGAATCATAGAATCATAGAGTTGGAAGCGACCACAGGGGCCATCCAGTCCAACCTCCTAAAAATGAGGCTTTAAAGACACTGCTCACTCAGCTAACAACTGCAGCCAACAACCTGCAATTGCAGCTCAATCAGCTTCATACAGCCCATGCAAAGGTGCCAATGATTGTACCAGAAAAGGTTTCTGGGGACCCAGTCCAATTGGAAGCTTTTACTGCCAACTGTAGCACTGTATATACATGTCAGAGCAAAGGACTTTCCTAATGAAACTACTCAGGTGGCTTTCACAATTGCTGTCTGGCATGGCTTCTAAATGGGCTACTCAGTTGCTGTGTGACAGCAGCCCGGTGCTAAACAGTCTGGAGGCTTTCCTGCAAGAACTCAGAACTGTGTGGGGAGATCCAGTACAAACTGAGACTGCCAGTCAGCAAATCCACCAGGGGAAGGGGACTGTGTGAGACACTACAGCCTTCTTGTTCCTTGTCCAGGACATGGATTACAATGATTCTGCCCTCTGGAATCAGTACAAGGCTGGTCTGGCTTCTGAATTCTAGATGAGCTGGCTCACAGCCCTCCTCCTGCTACTCTGCAGTTGTTTATTGAGCAGGCCCTCCAAATAGATGTAAAGTACCAATGTTAGCAATATAGAAATGAATTTGCTCTCCTGTTCATAACTGTACTACACAGTTAACCATAGACATTAAAGGCACTGAAAACACAGTACAACAATTATGGTAACAATGTCCAGAGCAAAAATAATGGTACAAGGTTTCTTGATATCAACAAATATTGTGAAGGAATCCTACAATACTGCAGAGGATCCAATAAGTTGTAAGAAGGCCTTATAAAATATATGTCAATTACTCCAACAATGGTCCATAAACTTTCAGCGATAGATGCAATTTCTTGAATCATTGATTTTGAAGTATTGAATCCAATTATACAGTGTGTGTCCAGTGGTAAACAGAAATTCTTAAATAGTTAAGTAGCCAGAAATTCCACCCAAATGTATAATGGCTAGGTATCTGATGAAGAGACGATGTTCTGAGGTCACAAATTCAATAGCACAGCTAACACAGCAACCGTAAGGACCTTGATGTTTCCACTGTTTCCAGTTTTTTGCTCTGAACAGTGTTACCATAATTGTTGTATTGTGTTTTCAGTGCCTTTACGGTCTATTGTTAACTGTGCAGTGTAGTTGTTAACAGTAGTGTTACTGTAGTTTCTAGCCGGGGCCTGTGGTATATTAGATATCATTTGATATCAAGAATTTGGCCATCACAAACCATTCCTCTCCGCGTGCTTGCGAGGCCCCCAGACAAGCGCACACACGGGAACGGCTGAAAATAGCTGAACAATACAAAATAAATCCAGGCAGACCAGCAGTTGCCAGAATGCAGCTTCAGGAGACCTCCAGGCAAGTACACTTTAAAGTCACATTATGTATGCACGCAGCGTATAAAAGATCCCCTGCCCTGAGCAGGCAGCTTGACAAGCCAAATATCCAACTGTCAAGCACTCCTCATTTGCATACTGTCTGCACTATTGACAACTCTGTCATAATTCAATCATGCTCAATACTGACCTTTCGGAGGCTTTGTCTCCAGCCCGAAACCCATTGTTTTCCCTGGGAACGGACTAGCCTACAGGCACATTTTCCCCTATAAGACCCCCTGATTTTGAGCGTCTCTTCGGATTGCTCCTGGCTTCCATCCCACCTTGCTGCCACTCTGTTTGCCGAGCCTTCCCTTCAGCTTCCATGTGCTGGAAATCTCCGCTTCAACAGACTTTTCTTCTGAATACCCAGGCCACAGGATCAGGTGTAGTATTTCCCCTGAAAAATCCCTCTTAAAATCCTCTATCCAACTCCTATCATTCTTTCCTTAGGTCTGTGTGAGTGTTTGCATACATATGTATTGATTGTGTTTCAAAATAAAGAAAAACAATTTTAATTTACTTCTGCTTGATTATTGACTCGGTCTGACCCAGTAAACATTGGGTCCAAGATCTCGCCAGGTTGCCCTGCCTCTTGCATTGCTTAGCTTGTGCTCTTGCTAATTCCCTTTCCCCATTATTTGGAGCACATTGAGGGACCCCAGAAATCAGGGTAACAGTAGAGCAAAATCATTTCTATATTGTTAACATTGGTACTTCATATATATTAAGACACAGGCTTGCCTTGTTTTGGTTTGCTCTTTGGACCCATTGCTGATTTTGCTTTGCATTTCTCCAAATAGATGGTTATTTGGAGGCCCTTTGCCAGGCCTGCAAAGACACAAATCCCCAGGGCACTGGACCTTCTGTTTCCTCCACTTCAGCTACCTCAGGTGCTCCCTCCACTGGTCCTTCCCTTTCTGAGGACCTGATACTGTGTGGGAGAGTGCACCCTTGCCTCACTGCTGAGGAAAAGAAGTGCAAAAGACAGTCTGGGCAGTGCTTGTATTGTGGGCTGGGGGACCACTTTTCCAGAGACTGCCCAGCCAAGAGGCAGGGTCTTTCCCAGCCAGGAAACATCCCCACTCCCAGTTTTAAAGGACTCTGCAACCTGGGAGAGCAAGGCATAAGGGCATCAGAGCCCAAGTGAAATCCCCTGCTGGTTGATGCAACAATCTGGGTAGCTGACACCCAGCCAACACCTGTGGGAGCCTCTAACAATTTCATGGATCTAGGCTTTGCCACCCAGCACCACATACCCATGCTCCTGCAATCTGAACCACGGCCTGTCAAAACCATCAATGGGCAGCTACTGAGTTCTCAACCAGTGACACATCAGTCCCCTGAGCTAACCCTGAAGTTCCAAGGCCATGTTGAGTGGACACAGTTTTTTCTGGAAGAAGTTCCACATCTTCCTGTAGTTCTCAGGATGTTGTGACTGTCCAAACATGACCCCATATCTCATGATCCCAGAGAAAAGGTGCTCTTTTCCTCAGAGTACTGCCAGGAACATTGTTCACCTGAGCAGGTGTGCACTGCTCAGGACACTGAATGTGCACAGCCCTTGGTAGTGCTATCCTCAAAGTAGAAGGACTTTGTGGATGAATATGATAAGAAATACGGTGACAGTCTGCAATCATACCATGTATACAGTCGTGCCATAGACCTGGTGCCCGAGGTTCCCATGCATGCTGCCTTCTCTACTCTTTGTCGGAGCCAGATGAAGCACTTTATGGGACTTCTTAGAGAAAACTTATGTCAAGGCTTTATTAGACATTGCCCATCCCACAAGCCCGTCTTATTGGTACGCAAGAAATGTGGTGAACTCCACCTCTGCAACAACTGCTGAGCTCTAAACCACATCTCTATTCAGAACAGTTATCCCTTGGCGGGGGGAAGAGCTGGAGTTCAGCAAGTACTGGAGAGAACAGCCCAAATGTTATAGAAAGAGCTGGCCAGGTAGTACTAGAGACCAAAAGTGGTAGGAAAAGCAACTTTAGTAAAGGGCTTATGGGAAGGGCACATGGTCTTAAATGTCTACACTAATGCACAGAGCATGGGAAATGAGCAAGACAAACTGGAACTCATAATACAACAACAGAATAAATATAATTGGTATCACTGAAACCTGGTTACATAGAATCATAGAAATGTAGAGTTGGAAGAGACCACAAGGGCCATCCAGTCCAACCCCCTGCTATGCAGGAACACCCTCAAAGCATTCCCGACAGATGGCCATCTAGCCTCTGCTTAAAAACCTCTAAGGAAGGAGACATGAGTCTCATAATTGGAATGTAGTAACTAGGGGGTATCATCTATTTCAGAGAAATAGACCAAACAAGAAAGGAGAAGGAGCTTCATATGTCAAGGATGTTTTCACCTGTGAAGAGATCCACGACTTAAATTCGGGAAGCCAGGTTGAGAGCATCTGAGTAAGAATTAAGGGGGCGAGAAACAACAGGGATGTCATTGTGGGGGTCTACTACAGACCCCCAAGCCAGTCTGAGGATGATGTCTTCCTGGAGCAGATGACCACACATTCAAAAAGGAGAGATTCAGTAGTAATGAGAGATTTCAACTATCCTGATATATGTTGGAAGTCAAATTCTGCCAAGAGCATAAGGTCCAACAAATTCCTCACTTGCCTTGTAAACAATGTCATGATCCAGAAGGTGGAAAAGGTAACAAGGGGATCAACTATTTTAGATCTGAGCCTCACCAACAGGGATGACCTTGTTAATGGGGTGGAAGTGGCGGGATCCGTAGGTGACAGTGACCATTCTCTATTGGAATTTTTCATTCAGTGGGAAGGGCAAGCCAAGTGTAGCAAGACATATTCTAGACCTTAAGAAAACCAATTTCCATAAACTTAGGGAATAACTGGCTGAAAATCTGTGGTCACGAATACTGAAAAGGAAGGAAATTCATGATGGATGGGAGTTTCTTAAAAGTGAGATACTGAAGGTACAATTTAAAACTGTTCCATTAAAAAGGAAAAATGGGAGGTGTCTAAAAAAAACAGAATGATTAACTAAAGAACTCTCAGCTGAGCTAAATGTTAAAAGAAACATGTACAAGAAATGGAAAAATGGGGAAATGACCAAAGAGGAACTTAAACAGCCAAGATATGTAAGGGGAAGGTCAGAAAAGCTAAAGCACAGGATGAACTCAGGCTTGCCAGAGCGATTAAAAACAGTAAAAAACGGCTTTTTTAGATATGTCCACAACAAAAGGAAAAACAAGGAAATGATAGAGTCGCTGCATGGAGAAGATGGCCAAGCACTAACAGAGGGCAGAAAAAAAGCAGAACTACTCAACACCTTCTTTGTCTCAGTTTTCTGACAATACCTCCAGACAGTGCAGAAACCCATGCAGAAACAGATGTGGTGGTCGTAGTTCTTTGCCAGATTTAATTTCTACCTGCAATATGCACCCCATACCCAGAACTGGAAAGCAGATGTGCTCTCAAGGAAACCAGAGTATGCCTCTTCACTGGAGATGGAGAGTTAAGTCCACAATCCTCCACTCAGAACATTTTGCAGCCACCCAGCTAGTCTCTTTCCTAATGGAGCAGATCTGGGATGGCCAGAGCGTCAATTCACTGGTACAGTTGCATTAGGAGGGTGGGGGGTCCTCTCCTGACTGTATGTAAGATGGGCTCCTGTACAACCAAGGGCATCTCTATGTGCCTGCTGTGTCCTGCTGGGATGAAATCCTGCATCTATGCCATGATGGGAAACCCACAGGAACTTTGGCCTAAGAGTTTTGGTGGTTGCAAGTGTGAGCAGAGATGGATCAGTATGTGCAGAAATGTCCTGTGTGCCCTCATGCCAAGGATCAGCTGGGAAAGCCTGCAGGGCTCCTGCATCCATTGTCCATGTCCTTGGGACCCTGGAAGGTGGTGTCCATGGATTTCGTCACAGACCTGCCTCTGGCCAGGGGCCATACTGCCATACTGGTGGTAATAGATCGCTTCACCAAGATGGCCCATTTCATCCTCTGTCCCAGAGTACCAACTACCAAGGAAACAGCACATTTATTCATAGGTCATATCTTCTGTCTACATGGCCTCTTGGACAGAACTGTGTCTGATCGTGGCACACAGTTCACTGCATAGTTCTTGCACCAGCTTGATATTGAGCCTCACCTGTCCTCAGCCCATCACCCACAGACCTACAGGCATACAGAGCATATGAACTCCATCCTGGAGCAGTACCTGTGATGCTATGCCAAATATCAATAGGACAACTGGTCAACCTTTTCCCCTTAGTGGAGTTCGCCTATAACAATGCCATACATGCTTCGACTCAGCAGATCCCTTTCTTTGCCAACTATGGCTTCCATCCATGCCCACTCCCTGCTTTGGTCCTGCAATCCAAAGTGCCAGCAGTAGAAAGGTGGCTCCAGGAACTCCAGGCATCCCAGGCACTCCTCCAAGAGCAGCTAGACCTTGCAAAAGAAGCCTAGAAGCAGGTGGACAATAAGCATTGATGGCCAGGGCCCTCATTTAAAGTAGAAGATTGAGTCTGGCTGTCTACTCATCATCTGCCATTGCCCTGTCCCTGTCAGAAGTTAAGATGCCAAATTTGTCCATCTCTATGTGATCATTGCTCAAGTCAAGTCAGTGGCTTTTCAGCTCTAGCTCCCCAAGTCCTTCCGCATTTACTCCAGTCTCGGCTGATTCCTGCCAGAGATGTTTGGGAGGATGCCACTCAGGGACCTCTGCCAGTTCCAGTGCTGGTGGATGGGATGGAGGAGTATGAGGTAGTCCAGATTCTGTAATTTTGGAGGAGTCAGGGGTCAGGAGTCAGTACTTGTTGGATTGGCTAGGGTATGGGCTGGAGGAATGTTCGTGGGAGGACACTTTGGATGTTCATGCTCCTGACTCGATTCAGTGATTGCATTGTTGTTACCCCAACAAGCCAGGCACTCCTTATTCCAGGGGAAAGGATGATGAGGGAAATGGTGTCCTGCCCTACTTCCAGAACATGGACTGTGACTCAGAATCTGAAACAGGAGACATGCCAGAGGGTGAAACAGAGGGCATGCAGGACTTACTGTACAGGAAGAGGTTACAGTGCCACAAACAGAACAAGGAGCAGTGTCAGCTCCAGCAGAGAGTCCTGCCCCTTCAGAAACAGAAGATAACTTACCAGTACCCATCTTAGCTGAGCACAGACAAAAAAGAGAAAACCGACATTGATCCCAGAGATTTTACAACCACCACAACTACTCAGGCAACAGCTGCACTAGACTGCTGACCTATATAGCTGCTGCCCTTCCCCTCCAGAAGTTATCAGAGCTTATCTGACCTTCCACCTTGCTGGATATCCTGTAGGTATGAGTGTGAATTGCTCTCCCAGTCAAGTGGACAAATAGAGTTACAACAGAAACAATGAAGTCCAGATGGAGGTAATAGTCTTAATGTTTAGGCAATGAAAGGGTAATGGCTCTCATAATAGCCCTGTATTACGGTGAGGTGGGGAAACAATAGGGAAATGTCCAGGTCTTCAGGGTCAGAGTTAAGACAATCACAATTTGATGGGAAATTCCCCTTTCAGATCTGAGATGTCCAGCCTATTGTCTCAAGAGGGTCTGTGCTATTAGTCTGAAAATGACTTTGTTCTTGCCTAAGAGGTGGGTGTGGCTGACCTGCCTTGCAATCTCATGTTAACAATCAATAACATGCCTCTTCCAGTGTGCCTCCCAATCATCTCTGGTATTATTTATATCAATGCCAATTAATAGTGCCAATTAATATTTGCCAATTAAACCATGTCAATCAGGGGGGGTAATTTAAATGTTGAACACTTCCTTGAGTCCTTGGTAAAAGGAGTCTACTCTCTCCATAACCTCTTAAAAGTGAACTTCCCATGGAATGGGAACCAGAGCAGCAAAATGCTCCTGCCCAACCACAGCAAAGGCACCTGCACTGACACCCAGACATGACCACACGCTACCCCTACCTGCATCTCCTCGGGGAAATCTAATGGCTATAGCTGCAGGCACCAAACTTCACAGCAAGGTGGACTTGGCTACTGCCTTCCTCTCTGCAGAGCTTCATGAGCTATACTGGTGACAGGTCACATTCACATTCTGAAGCTACCAAACATTTTTACCCTGGTGATCCTGAGAGGAGCCAAGAAAGTTCATGGTTTTGCCTCAGTCACCAACCTACCAAGAAAAATGATCCCCAGGAGGCATTCTGGATAGCCACCACCCTCCCTTCTGACACAAAGGAAACAACCCATGAATGGGCACAACCATTCATTCAGCAGCTCATCATTGTAACTGCAGGCAGCTTAAAAAAGAAGGTGCCAAGCCGCCATTACCTCGTGGAGGTTCCTGTGGGGGAGGAACCCCGCCACCACTCTATTTTAGAAGAAGAGGCTTCGGACTGGAAAAAAATCCGAGGTTTTGATCTACATTTTGAGGAGGGTAAGGTGAAACCAACGCAAATAAAGACCCTACAAATTTAAGATTATGGTGGATCCTGGTAAAGCGCTCCGTTTTTACCTCCAAGTTCTATGAGGGGGAGAAGAGAGAAAGCGGCACTAAGCCATAGTTTTTCATAAACAAAGTGGCTATAAGAATACATGAAGATCCTGCAAAACAGTCGATTTTATTTACTTCCTTTTGGAGTTGGTGTGGGTAGACAGTGAGAGGCAGAAAGAGATGGAGGATAGAAAAGTTGAAGTTGGGAGAGAGTCAAGACAGTTTGGAGGAAACTGCAGCTGGCGAGAGACTGAATAGAAAAAAAAACCCCGTCCGTTCTATCTGCTTTTTTTTTCTTTCTTTTTTAGGTCTTTTTTCTTTTTCCTTTTTTTTTTTATTTTGATTGAAAGACTTTTGTTCTTTTTGAGTTTTGATTTTTGACTTTGGATTTCTGATTTTTGGGAAAGGGGAAAACAGGATTTTTGACTTTTGAACTTTTGACTTTGGAACCCTTTTTTTCTTTTTTTTTTTCCCCCCCTTTTTTTTTTCCTTTCCTTGGACTTTTTTATTTTCGTCCAGATTTTTGGACTTTTGGGCTTGAGGAGCTGTAATGGACTGTGGTTTTCAGATTTTCCATGTTTTAGACTTATTTTTCCGGGGGATATTGTTGGTGAATTCAGGAGGAAGACAAAGGCAAAGGAATGTAAAGGGAGTAATAGAAAGAGTAGGGTGTGAATTAACAGTAAAAAAAGAAGATTTTCAAGGACTGCTAGAGGCTAGAGAGCCGGTGGTGTGATAGTGATCAACGTTCAAGGTTACCCAGCGAAAAAAAAGTATTAACCCCTTTGTCACAACAATGGTAGAATATAGAAGAAAAGAAGACCAAGAAACGACAAGTGGGGAAGAACAATTAGTAAAAAGTCGATAGACAGCAAATAAATATAGAGACATAGAAAGTAATGGAATAAATATTAATTTTTAAAATATTAAATATATATCAAATTGTAGGAATTTTGATTAAAATATAAGATTTAAGAATATATTATTTAGAGTTGATAATTATTAAGTTTAAGCTAAATAGGTAAATTAATTAACTTGCTTGGGGGATAGGATATGAAATAGAAATTGAATAGAAATTGGAGAAATAGAGTAATTATAAAATTGTAATCCTGATAGTGATTTATACTATTTATATTGATTTATTCTGCCCTGTTATAAAACCCACTTATAATTTGATTTATAAGATATTTATAAGATATTTATTATATTTAATATATATTAACATAGTTAATAGTGAAGGTATATAGATATACAGATATAGATATAGGTTGGTATGAACTGTTCGGATGGAAAGCGTTGAATAATATTTCATTTATATGTTGATATATTTTAAGGTTTAGGTGATATTGCATTGATTAATCAATTTTGTTCTATTAAACTAGATTAATATATTATTATTTGTATTAAATACATACATATATATATATATATATAAACTATATTGATTGATTATTACTATTGAGTTTTAAGTAGTGATTAATTTATATAAATATTGATTAGAGATAAATATTATTGATTAGCGATTGTTAAGCAGGATTGGTAGTCCTGGGATTTAATTTATGATGGCTTCAGGGACCAGGAGAGCCGTATCAGTAAAACAACAACTGCAAGCAAGATCAGTAGTAGAAGACCAATCTAAATCAACAGAGTTTGCGACATCGATTATTGAAGAACTAAAGGAAATTAAGAAATGAATTTAAAAAAGATATAAAAGAATTAGTGAATGATATGAAAGAGATGAAGAAGGATATAGGAAGCGTTGGAGACGCTAGAAAATATAACGATGGAAATGAAGAACATTATTAAAAGTTAGACATTTACAAGAAAGAACAACAAAAAGGTGCACCAGTGATGGAGAGACAGATGGAGAAGATTGAACAACAACACAGAAGTACGGAAGTGAAGTTCAGAGTCAGATGTTTTAAGATCAAAGGGCCAAAAGAAGTTCAAGGAGAAGATTTATATAATATGGTAATACCGTCCTTGGCAAAATACATCAGTTGGAATGCTGAGCAACTTGATCTTAAAGGCCCACAAGATTTTCCCCAGATCAATTCGTTTATTGTAAGAAAGAGGAAGACCAGGGATATTGTGATTTATTTTTTGAGGGATAGAGTAAAGGATTTGGTGTTTTTACAGAGTTATACAAATAAGCTGGTGGTAGAACAAGACGAACTCCAGATATTTGGCTGTCCCTGCTCAGGTATGAAAAAAAAAAAGTTTACCTTCCTAACACAAGTGTTAAAAAGGAGCGGAATTTCCTACCGTTGGTGTAAACTAGAAGGAATTACATTCGTATATAATGAGAGAAGATTTATGTTAAATTCAGTATCAAAAGCACAAGATTTCTTGAAAAGATAAAAAGAAGAATTAAGAAAAAGACATATGGAAGAACATAAAAATGGAAGAGACGATGTGAGGCTAGAGAAGAAGGTGAAGAAAACCAAAAAGAACGTCAAGGGACAGTAAGAAATTTTTTGGGGGGAGTCAGAAAAGAAGATAGAACAAATGGAACAAACAGAAAGAGGATTAGAACAAGAAGAAGAAGAAGAGGAAGTAGAAGAAACAGAGGAAGAAGAAAAGGAGGGAGATCGGGAACAAGACTTAGAATAAGAAGAAAAGAGAAAGAAAGGGAAAAAGGAAGAAAATGAAAATAGTATCATGAAATGTTAGAGGAAAAAATGCCATAGTTAAAAGGAAAAGGGTATTCCGCCATCTAGAGAAATTAAAGGCAGACGTGATTTGTTTGCAAGAAACTCATATAAGAAACAAGGAATCAAAATATATGAAGAATTCGAGATTAGGACAAGACTTTTCAATGAAAAAGTAAGAAGAAAAAAAAAAGGAGTGACGATATATGTAAACAATAAATACAATGCAAAGAAGATATTTAGAGATGACAAGGTATGGTGATAGGGATAGAAGTTGAGATACTTGGCAATAAGATTTTGATAGTGGGAATCTATGGTCCACATGAAAATAAATCATCTTTTTATGAAAAACTAGTGAAATATATATTGGAAAGACTATAAGATATACTACTTTGTGGTGATTGGAATGGGGTATACTCCGGATTTTAGATAGAACATTAAAAAAAAAGGGAAAACACCAAAAAGAAAACTACCAAAATCATCTGAAGAACTTGTGGGTTTGACTTCAGTGATTGACGTGTGGAGATATTTATATGGAAACCTTAAGGAGTATACATATTTTTCTGAAAATACATAAGATTTGGCGGGGGACCAATATGTTCCTGGTCTTGAAGGGTTATGCAGAAATGTTAAGAAAATGGAGATATTACCAAGGACATTATCAGATCACTGTCCTATTTGAATGATGCTGTAGGAATGCAAAGGAGAATATAAGTGGACTTTGAAAGATGAAATCCTAAGGGATGGGAAAAAATTGTAGAAAAGGTGAAATTGTTTTCTTTTTTAAAGAGAATGTGGGAAAAGGTACATCAAACAAGATTGTGTGGGATGCAGGAAAAGCAGTGATAAGAGGTATTTTTTTTAAACATGAAGCCTATAAGAAGTTAAGGAACCAGAAAATCCAAAGTATAATGGTAGAAATTGAAGAAAAAGAAGAAAACCAAGAAAGATCCCACTAATACAAAATTATTGAGAGAAATCAAAATTCTTCAGAAACAATTAGCCATGGAAGACAGATTGGAAAAATTTAAAAGAAGATGAAGTATACCCGACAAAAATTTTTTGAACACGCCAACAAAATTGGAAAACAAAGTTAAAAAGAAAAAAGAAAAAACTGATTACTGAAATTAGAAAAGGGGACAAGACATTTAGAGAACAAAAAAAAATTAAGTCCGTGTTTCAAGAATACTACAAAGACCTATTTAATGATTTAAACGATACAGAAAATTATACCAGACAAATAAAAAAAAATTTGGATAGAACGGGAAAATTCAAATTCAGGAAGACCAAAGAATAGAATTAAACAAACCCATCTCAGAGGCAGAAATAAGAACGGCAATTCAGAGATTAAAGGTAGGGAAAGCACCTGGACCAGATAGTTTCATAGCAAGATACTGTAAGGAATTCCAAGATCAATTAATTAAACCATTTTGTAACCTTCTTAATGAAATGGAACTAGAGGGTAGACCAGACTCATGGGGAGAAGCAACAATTACTCTGATACCGAAAGAAAGTAAAGATAAACTGGAGGTTAAAAATTATAGGCCTATATCTTTACTAAATATAGATTATAAAATACTTGCATCTATCCTGGCGGAGAGACTAAAGAAGATTCTAAAAGTTTGGATACACGAAGACCAGAATGGCTTTTTGCCGGGAAGGTCAATAAAAGACAATGTAAGAATGATAGTGGATATAATTGAATATTATCACAAACATAATGAGAAGAAATAGGAATGGCATTCGTAGATGCCAAAAAAGGGGCTTAAACGTAGATGGAAATTTATATTTGAGGTATTAGAAAAGGTGGATATGGAAAAAAATTTTTTGACTGGGTTAAAGTGATATATAATAATCAAACGGCAAATTTGGTTATAAATGGAGAGAAATCAGAGAAATTCGAGATCAAGAGAAATACAAGACAAGGTTGTCCACTATCTCCCTTAATTTTTGTAATGGTATTAGAAATATTAAATAACAAATTAGGAAAGACGAGAAATAAAAGGAGTTAAGATTGGAAATCAAATGTACAAGCTAAGGGCATTTGCGGATGACCTTGTAATTATCGGAAGATCTAGTCAAAAATGTTTAAGATTAAATAAGGTTTTTGAAATAGGGGAAGCTGCAGGTTTTAAGGTTAATATGGGAAAAAAACGATGTTAACAAAAAAAGTTCAAAAAAAGAGATGGAAATTGAAGGCTTATCCAAATTCAAAATATCTAGAAAAGTTCGGTATTTGGGAATTAACATTACAGATAGGAGTACAGATTTATTTGATAATAATTATAAGGAAGTTTGGGGAGAGATAAAGGAGGATTTGAAGAGATGGTCAAAGTTGGGTTTATCTTTGATGGAAGGATTGTGACGATCAAAATGAACATATTACCGAAAATGATATTCCTGTTTCAAAATCTGCCAATTATTGTAAATGATATACCTTTTAAACAATGGAAAAAAAATTTATCAAGTTTGTTTGGAATGGCAAAAAAACGAGGATAAATGGAAGGTGTTAAAAGATGTACAGGAAAGAGGGGAATTAGGATTGCCGGATTTAAAATGGTATTTCCATGCTAAATGCTAAAGTAAATTTTCTTGTTGATTAGAAGGATTAAGGAAATAAGAGATTACTGAATTTAGAGGGAGCAGATCTCTATTTTGGCTGGATGCCTACTTGTGGTTAAAGGAAAGGTAAATAAAGAATTTAATAATCATGTTATAAGAAAGGCTTTGTTGAAGGTTTGGACACAGCATAAAAATAAATTATATGGGAAAATACCACTGTGGGTTTCAGCACATGAAGCATTTTATAGAAAAAGAGAAGCCCCAATTAAATAAATGGATTATTTATAGAGATTTATTAAAAATACAAGGAGAAAATGTAATTTGGAAAGATAAAGAAGGGCTGGCCAAAGTGGGTATTACTTCTCATTGGTTACTGCAAAGGCAACTAGAGGAAAGATTTTAAAATGGACAAAAAGATACAAGGAATTGAAACAAAAGAAAAAGGGGTTTGATAAATTGTTAAATCTTTAGATAATTTAAGGGAAAAAAATATAAATTGTTATTAAAATAGTATATGGAAGAAGAAACTGTCAAAGACAATATGGTAAATGGGTCAAAAATCTGGGCAAAATATCCTGCTGCAGGATTGGGAAACTATGGAGGATGTAAAGAAATATTGTGTTAATATCAATTTAAAAGAAAATTATTATAAGGTTTTCTATCGTTGGTATTATACACCGGTACAAATTGCTAAATTAAGTAAGAATACAAAAGATAAATGTTGGAAGTGTTCAAAGAAAGGAAAGTTTTACCATCTGTGCTGGTCATGTGATAAGGTTAAAGAATTTTGGAAAAAGATTCACGATTGTATTGTTAATGCATTACAAATTAATTTTCCTAAAAGTCCAAAATATATTTGTTGAATATGTTGGATGATAAATATTTTAAAAAAGTTCTCTAGAAAAATGATGATTTTTATGATAGCAAAGGCAAGATTGGTATTTGCGCAATTATGGAAGTGAAAGGAAACACCTAAGGTGGGGGGACTGGCTATGGGAAATTTTATGATTTATGGGAGTTAAATGAGCTCATATCAATCATAAATGATAGACCGAAAAAATTAATTAGTGAAGAATGGAATTTGGTAAAACCCCTTTGGGAAGCCCAATGGGGAAGGTAAAACCAAGAGATTTTAAGAATTTGAGACTTGGAAGTAAAAAACTTGTAACGAACCTTGAAAGTACAAGAAGGTAGTGGTATTTATCAACTGGATAGTACAATAAGTGTTGGTCAATAACAGGTAAAGTATAACCATCCTCAAAATATGTAGAGGAATAAGGGAAGGAGGGTAAGTAGGTACAGGGATTGAAAGTAGTACTAGTATTAGTTATAAAACTATATCTTTAATTTTTTTCAATGATCTAGTTAGTTTGTAATTGTAATGGTTGTTTTTCTTTTTCAAAGGTATATATGATGGTGGAAAAGAACTTATGTATGGTAAGAAATAAGGATGTTTTATTTGTATCTTTATTTTCTTAAAAAAACTAAAAAAAAAAGAATGGAAGGGCAAGCCCCCCAAAACTAGGCAATCCCTTCTCCTGTGGAGCAACCAAGGAGTGAGGCAACTACTCTGACTCCCTTCACGGGATAGCAGCCGCCTTGAAGAGACACACTCTGGGAAGCTCTCCCACTTGTATATAGTTCTTGTTAGTATTAGGTTTGTAGAACGTAGTTGTTAATTCTTTCGACTCTAGCAATGGAAAGAGACATGGCTTCACACAACAGAATCAGGATAAGTGCCATCAGTCAATGGTAGCAACCTTAAGAATATATATTCATTTACGCAGATCCAGTCTTTGGGTTTGCCAAGCACAGGCCTCCCAAGGAATGTACTGTTGCCAAATGCATGTGCCCCCCAAATGGGAATGAGGAGATCTTTTGTCAGGAAGCCCAAAAAAAGTGCCTGACTTCATCACCCAGCGCAGTCTTGGCACCATCACCTCAGTGTATGACAGTTTGTACTCAGCATCCCCCACTCCATTCTTTAACGTAGTGATAGTTATGGTGGCACAGCATGGAACATTGATGGCCCCTTTGTGCTTTCCATTCTCCTCAGTACTGCTGAAAGGTATATCTCCCCAGTTAAAATCAATTTGGTCACACAATCAGGGAAATGTCAAACAATCCAGGTTGCAGATTGGCAAAAGCAATACTGGAGTATCCTGTGGGCAAACTTTGCTAAGCAAGGCTCACTGACCTGGTTCATTCCTCTAAGCCAGACTGCTTGTAACTCAACTCAGAACACAATTTGGTTCCAGTTGTGGGGAATGGTTGTCCTGAACTTTGTACTTGAGGAAGCCTCTAATTCTGCTGCTGGTATCCAATCGCTGCAGTATCTGATCCATTGATTAGGGAACTGCCACACTGATCCAGACAGAATCCCTCATTGTGGGCTCTCATGTATTAAAATCAGACATACATTAATTAATGTTAATGCAACTGATGCTCTCCTTGAAAGAGATCCAGGTAGGACTGAATAAGTCAAATACCTTGCTACAATGGCCAAAATGCACACTTTATTTACATTCCAGCGAAGCAAGCTAGGCAGCATGGCTAAAACTGTGGTCCAGACCACCAAGTCTCTCTAGAGCAGTGGTTCTCAACCTGTGGGTCCCCAGATGTTTATGGACTTCAGCTCCCAGAAGCCCCAGCCACTATGGTCAATGCTCAGGGCTTCTGGGAGCTGAAGTTCACAAACATCTGGGGACCCACAGGTTGAGAACCACTGCTCTAGAGTGAAAAGGGCATGGACAGACTAGATAGCACCTGTAGGTGCAGGCATGTCTTTGTCAGATGCAGCCAACATGGAGGTTTTAGCAAATAAGCTGACCTACATCACAACAGAGATGGCAAATATAGGAAAGCCTTACAGCAATCTGCCCAGATGATGTCCGAAGCTCAACATTCAGTTACCTCTCTGTTCATTGATTGGAAAGTATCGATGGAGAGGAACTCATAAATACTTGCAAGCCAAATGCATTTTGGAAATAGGGACACTTCGTTAGCTTTCTCTTGCACACAAATCCACACAACCAATTTGATGACATATGGAGCTAATTCAGAGTGCCCATGATGGACATATTCCAAATGAGATTAGAGAACTAATTAGGCGAAAACTGAGAAAAGATGAAGTGCAACTGGAAGTGTGGCAGACCTTTCTAAATGCTACCTATATCCCCCAGTGGAACCAGC
This sequence comes from Iguana delicatissima, assembly GCA_948472985.1. NCBI lineage: Eukaryota > Metazoa > Chordata > Lepidosauria > Squamata > Iguanidae > Iguana > Iguana delicatissima. The sequence continues at coordinate 168,290 of CAOKZL010002660.1, read as the reverse complement.
TGCAGCTTTCATTGCCTCCATCATTGCAGGAACCATTCCCCCCATTCAGCTGGTCACCTCCCTTGAGATACAGACAGTCTCAGAAGATACCCTGTATTCCAAAGACTGTAATCATTTGGTTACAGTGCATAAACCCAAATGGCAAACATTCAATGTAGAAGGGTGCCAGCACCAAGAAAACCTGGCCTTTATTTGCAAGGACCAGGCCCTTCAACCCCATCATCCTTGTTCAATACCCCTTAAGGACAAGGATGGTCAGTGTGCCTACAAACTAACCCATGATACCAATTAGGCCATTGTTTACACAGGAAAAGGATGCGTGTGTGTAAGGATAGCCTGCCATGCCATCACCATAAACAAATACTTAATTCACCTGCTGCTTTTGTAATGTCACAACCATCAGCGGTTGTGACATCAACTATTCAATCCCAATCTGTACCCAACAAGAAATGGCCATGTCCCTGTCACTAAACCAATCACCCACCCCAGTGTTCTTTGGCCTCAATCTCCAGGTCCTCCATCAATTCCTAACACACTCCATTCTTCAAATTCTGTTAGTTTTCTGTCTTGCTAGTTTGGCATATTGGGAGAGCTACCAGCTGTTAAATTTGAAAACTCTTGGAAAATTGTCCAAAGCAGCCAAGAATCAATCTTTCCTTTAACTGATTGTTTGGGAGCCTAAGGCACCCTGGACACTCCACAGGGAACCTTTAGCCAAAGTAGGTTGGTCCACCAGAGCCCAGAACAGCAGCAAAACCCAGACTGAAGGGAGTTTCCTTTGAAAAGTTGCACCAGAAAATCCAGGAAGAGCTGGGAAGGGCAGGTAGTTGACCAGAAGAGTCAGGAATAACTGTTTGTCCTGTGCATGACTGACAGAGGAAGGTTTTTCTGATTTTCTCTGGAACACAAAGCCATGGGAGCTGGCTGGAAGCTGCCACCAAACATCACCAGTGAAGTGTGTGTTGCATCATTAGTATTGCCTGTTCCACTGCAACATCTGACCCATTTAGGCAAGCAGCCACCCCAACACTGGAGAACTGGCCCACTTCAACTGAATTTCTCCAGTTTTCCAGAGATTTCCTGACACTTCCACACCCACTTCAGGCCATGGTGGACTTGTGTAGATTTGGCATCCTAGGAAACCAGTTGTTACCACAGCTTCTAGCCAGACTTGGGGGGCACCAGATATCTTTTTGATATCAATAATTTGGCCTTCCTTACTCATTCCTTCCCATGTGCTTGCGAGGCCCCCGGTCAAGCACACAAACAGGCTCGGTCGCTAATCGCTGGAATATTCCAAAACAATACAGGCAGGCCAGAAATAGCCAAACTGCTGCGTCAGGAGACCTCACGGCAAGTACCCTCATTATGTATGCACGCTACCTGCAAAGAACTCCCTGCCCCGAGCAGGCAGCTTGACGAGCCGAATACTCAAGCGTCAAGCACCCCACGTTTGCATACTGGTTACCCTATTAACAATTCGGACCTAACTCAATCATGCTAAATTCTGACCTTTCGGAGGCTTTGTCTCCAGCCCAAAACTCATTGTTTTCCCCAAGTACAGACTAGCCTACGGCCTCAATTTCCCCTATAAGAACCCCTGACTTTGAGCACTTCTTTGGACTGCTTGAATTGCTGGGATCGCTCTGGACTTCCATCCCACCTTGCTGCCGCTTTGTTAAACGAGCCTTCCCCTCGGTCGCACATACTGAGAACCTCCGTATCTACGAACTCTATCTTCAGACTACCCGGGCTTCAGGACAGGTGCAGTATTTCCCACACCGAACCTCCTCTAAAAATCCCTCTATCCAACTCCAACCTTTGTTTCTCTAGGTAACTGTGTAAGTGTGTTGCATACACTTGACTGTACTTTTAATAAAAACCACAATTATTATTTCACATCTGTTTGCTCCTTGACTCGGCCTGACTCCGTAGACGCTGGGTAAAAGATCTCGCTACGTTACCCTGCCTCTCGTATTGCTAACTTGTGCTCTTTGACTAATTTCCCCAACTTACACAATTTGAAGAGCATTTAGGTGTCCCTCCTGGGACCCCCAGAAATCAGGGTAACACAGTGAGGTGATATACTAAGTGCCACTCCTTCTTTCTCATGTGTTTTGTGTTTTCCGTCCCCAAGCACTGGTTTTTCATCACCCAGGGTTGCATACCCATAAGGTGCCACAACCTGAATTTCCATAAAGTGTCAGTGCTTCTGCACTGTATAACCCACAGCTTTGGGTAACAGCTAACGCCTCTTTCAGCTTCCTTCCCAAAAATACAAGAACCCTATCGACTTCGCTTGGATTCCAAACCACCCAAAAGATGTTGGCCCAGTTTTCCAGCCATGTGAGAACAGCCAGCCCCAGGTATATGCTGATTTGACATGTGAGGTGATTGCTGATCCTGGAAGGCCCTGAAAGCCAAAGAAAGCTGCTGTTCCCATCCCTGCTGCGCCTCAATTGTTCCAGATATAGGTGTGTGTGGAACCCTCATTCCACCTCTCCAAATACACAGAGAACTCTTTTCAGTGAACTCTCTTGGACTCTGGGGGAGGAGAAATCTCCTTTCCACCATTTGAATTGGACTCTTTGAATTCAGAGCCATGTGAACTGTGCCATGAATTGCCTATATTGGACTTTTCCCTGTTGCTTCTATTGAAGGAGTGTTGCTGATTTTATTGCTTTCCTGAACTATTTGACTATTGTTGTATTTGAGCTCTGAAGTTCCAATTGCTGCAATGGTATTGCTGCGATTGTGTGTGTATGTGTGTGTGTGTGTGTGTGTGTGTGCGCGCTGCTGAATGCTCTTTCTTCTATTTCTCTCTTTGCACCTTTTGGAGAAGACATACATTTTTGTTAAATTTGGAAAATCCATTTTTGCTAAATTGCCCACAACCAAGTGATTAGCTGACAAAGCTAACGGAAGTAAGATAGTTCTCATCCTAGCCCTCCTTCCTATATGTTCATTCCTCATCATCCCATATCCTATCCTTCAAAACTGAACACATTGCATGTGTTTTTTTCATTTGTTTGTTTGTTCATTTTTCCTGGAAAAATGAAAATGAAACTTCATGGTTCCACTACCAAAGTTCCATGGGGGGGGTTGTTAGGATGTAAACCCCCACATTTTAATATTATTTAATTGGCAAAATACATTAATTGGCATTAATATAAAACATACTCTGCTATGGCTGCTAGGCTGGATAAGAGGAAGAGGCTGGTTGAAAACGTGCATGGTGAATTTGGTCAGAAAGCACCTCCAGGCATAGCCAGGTCATAGCCAAGAAATCACCAGGAAACTTCAGAGATAATGGGCTTGTAATTAGTCTTAACAACTCAACCATTTACACAATAGCATCTGGAAGATTCCCACAAGATGGTTAATTGTCTTAACTCCCCTTCCTCTGATGAAGCAAACCTCTCCTTTGTCCTCAAATCTGTCTGACAAGTACCAGGCTGCTGCTGCTGCTGCTGCTGCTTATCATTATTATCATCATCCCTCTGTTACCAAACAGGAAGACAATAACCCATTCCGGATCTCATTGTTCACTCCATGAACTCCATTGTATACTCAACTGGGGAGCCATTAATACCCTAACCCTCCAGTCAGAAATCAGGTATTTAAATCCCTAGACAACTCGCAGTACACTGACTGCTGCTTGCCACTCTGCTGTTCTGATTCCTGACTGTGTACCATCCTTAGATGCAACACTCTAAATCACATTGTTGCTTCTTCGCTGCTCTTCTTAATTGGTAAATATCACCCACTTCACCCTGAACTTGCACTAAAAGTTTCCTCTCTTTTTCTTCAGTTAGCCTTGCATGACTGCATGTTTGGATCATGTGCGTGTGTTTAATTCCCCCAATAAAACACAGTTAAGCTTACTTTTGGATCTCTGGTTGGTTCTTGCCTGAAGAAGTGCTGGTGAACTCAAGTGTAAAAGATTTTGTTAGGTTACCCCCCTCTGCCAGGTCTCCTGTTTGAGCTAATAATTCCCCATCTCTTCATGGGGGCACTGGCATTGTGGGGTGGACCCTTGAGTCACCCACATTTTGGAGTAACTTCTTTTCTTTGTGTGTGTATGTGCCTTCAAGCAGTGACATCACTAGTATTGGTGTCACCCAGTGCAGTAACTCAGAGTGCCGCCCCTGTAGACCTCTGTCAGGATGGCTTAATCCTCCTTGCCAAGTTGTTAAGCACACTTAATCATCTAATGTTATTGATCATGTTTAATGGGCTTTACTTTATGTTGTACTGTGGTTAAAGATTTCCATATTACATTATACATTTGCTCTGCTGTTTTCATATAACATGGTTAGTGCCTTGTAGGAAGGGTGCTGGGCTTTGCTGTGAGGAAATGATGGCATTAGCTGGGAAATCGGTATGTTGGGAACTCAAATTGTTATTTTAGTTGACTGTGATAAAATCCCAGGTGCCAGATGAGTAGTGCAACTCCCAGGTCAGACTGTTACCATGGCTACTGAAAATAGAGGAGGGAGTAATAGAGCCTGAGAAAAGTGAGCCTGATAAAAACTTTGTTATGGCTAGTAATCCAACAGAATAAAGTGTGCACTATATTGTAATATTACAGTATAAAAGGTGCTGCAAATTCTATGCTTCCCTAGTCCTAGCTGTTGCAAATATTTGCAGTTATTTCCCTGTCACTTCTGAACAACACTTTTGAAAATTCAAAGCATATTTCTGTCATGCACAGGCTAAATTGCTTTCCCAAGAACACTCAGACTTTTAGCAGCAGCATTTATTTTGGAACTGGCAAGCAACACAAAAACTTTCAAGAGTTGCTAAGACAGTTTTTATAGCTTTACATATAAATTCAGGTGTGAATGGCAATAATTGGTGAAAGTTGTGAATGTCAAATCCACCCTCCAGAACCCTAAGCTTCTCAGACATTCCTAATGTTTACATACTTTCATCATGAGAAATCAGACTGTTCCTGTGTTTTTATCTTGCCTGTCCTCGTTGTTCTCACAACACCTTCTTGTTGGTTTCACGCTCCACTCCTCTGATCCTCCTCCCATGCTAGATGCCCTCAGTCATTAACTATTACAAGATCACCTCCATAGGCACCTTGAAGCCTTTAAACCTCTACCTGGATACAAGCTGCAAACAGCAATTGATACTTTTGGATCTCTGGCTGGTTCTTGCCTGAAGAAGTGCTGGTGAACATAAGCGTAAAAGATTTTGTCAGGTTACCCCCCTGTTGTTGCAAATAGCAGTTAGCATTGAATAACACTGTAGCACTAGCAATCCCTAATGTCTTTCATCTACCGCCTACGCTAAACATATTGTCTTGCTGTTAATGTGACAGGAGCCGAGCCTCCTGACATTGTGCCCCCACAAAACTCATTCCTCCTTTATCCTGGTTTGTGTGGGCACATGTCATGGAATTTCTTTATTAAATCAGGTGCTCTAATATTCTGTACCTTTGGCCATTCGCTTTCATTTATGGGCAAATGTTTTCAGTGAACCAAAAATTGTAGTTGTCATCACCATTTTCTGGATCTAAAATTTCCATGCTTTCTACAAACTTATTAACTGCAGCAAGGTTAATTATATCAAGAAAATGGAAAATTGATGGAGATTTTTAAACAGAGGTGTGGAAAACTGCAATTAATGATAAGTTAACATGTCAAATTAAGGCCAAAATAGGAATAATGAAGGGGAATGATTTTGAAGCAATATGGAAGATATCTGTGGAAAAGGCTTTAATAAATGAGGAAGGTGTCATATCTCCACAAGAAGAATTACAATTTTGGAAGGTAGAGTAAGTTGAAACAAAATTGGCTCTGGGGGGTGGGTTTACTTTTAGGAATAGTTTGATATGTCTAGTAATAAGATCATACTTAGTAACAGTAATAGATTAAATGTAATGGAAAAGTACAGAGATAACAATGAAATTATTATAATAATGAGTATAACAAGAATGAGATCTAGATTTAGGTAACAAAAGTATATAAGCAGTATGATACAGAACATGCTAAATAAGTATATGATTGTAATGGAATTGGAGAGAAATAACAATGTAAGCTTGTTTTGTTGAAATTTCCTTTTTTCACTGTTATGTGTATCACATGTGTTTTTCTTTTTTGTTCTATTTTTTTCCCTACAATCAATAAAAATTAACTAAAAAACATTTCCATGATTTCAAAATGTTGATCTTCTCTCATCATGATTAGTGCGGAAGGCGGTTGATCCTTCATTCTCCAGTTGCCTAGCTCCATTGCCAGCTTCAGCAAGTTGAAACGAAACACAGGGTGTATTTGCTTATAGTTTTGGGGAAGGTCCAGTTCCACAGTGATGTCATTGATTAGTTTGCTCACTTTGAAAGGTCCAATGTATTTGGGGACTCAACTTCTTGGCAGGCTGTGGACATTTTGGAAACTTGATGAACAAGTATACCTTACTACCCCGTTTAATGTCACACCCTTATCTCTTTTATTGTCAATGTGTTTTCTATACATTTCCTTAGCATAGCCCAGGTCACACATAACAGTGGCCAAGTAGTTTTGACCTTTGCCGTCCATTCTGTCACTGAAATGGGGTCAACCTTGATGACCACAAGGGATGGTAAATGTTTCAAAGTTTGGTCATATACAATTTCTAAGGGGGCATGTCCTGTGTTTTGGAGTACTCCATTGTGATATGCCATCTCAGCAAGAGATAACAAAGTGTCCCAATCATTTTTATGATAGTTAACAATGCAAGTACTGCTCTAGCCTGTGATTCACACTTTCTGTCTACCTGTTGTGGGACGATGAGCCATACTCAGCCCTTGCTTTACCCCTAGCAATCTCATGAAAGCTGTCACAGACACCGGCTGTCCATTATCAGGCAACAAAGTACAGGGCTAGCAAGAAGTGGTTCACAGTCAATCAGAGACACTAACAGTCAGTACAGCTTGCCTGTTCAGGGTGGAAAGGAATGTCATCCAGAAACAGTCCAAAGGTCCAGGAATCCAGTGGACAGCACAGTCAGTCTGGGGTCCGAAAATCCAGGCAAGCAACAAGCAGGGAATACAGAAAACAAAAGGCAAGGGCTGGCAACACATGAGCAAAATAGCATCAAGCTAATGCTCTGTGCCTTCTTTAAGAAGGTTGGAGACGTTCTCATCCCAGCCTGATTAGCTCCTGGTGCACTTGCTTCTGCGTCTCCTCCTTTGAGGCTGTTGTTCACCTGGCGGAGCTGAGTCCTAGCCCATGAGAAAACCTTTCCAAAATCAAGATGTGAATTGGGTGCCCCAATCCATGACCACCTTTAAGGGGACTTCGTGTAATGTGTACACATTTTGTATAAACATCTTGGCCAGTTAAGTGGCTCTAGGCAAGGTTTTGCAGAGTACAAAATGTACTTGTTTAGAAAAGAGATCAGTGACTATAAAAATTAGCCTGTTACCATGGCATTCTGGTCTGGTTTTGGTGAACTAAGATATCATTTTGATATCATAATTTGGCCCTCTTTCCCCATCAGCCGAGTGTTTGTTGGGCACTGCCGAACAAGCACGACGCTAGGCACGGGCAATAGTTGTAAAGTACCAGATATAGCCAGTTCCGCTTCAGGGGGTAGCCACCTGAAACAAACACCTTGATTGGTAAACAAAGAGGACTCTTTGCCTGTGAAAGCACCCTGGCAAGCCAGGGACTTAACGGCCAAGCTAGCCACATCTGCATCCCAGCTATACCATTGTCAATTAGGTTCATAGCTCAATCATGCAAATTCTGACCTTTCGGAGCCTTTGTCCTCAGACCAAAACTCATTGTTCTCTTGCAAAAACCAGACCAGCCTGCGGTCATTCTGCCCCTATAAAACTTGCCCCGTTTTGAGAGCTCATTGGAACTCTCACTGGACTGAGCTGAAATCACTCGAACTCTTGCTGAAATCACTGAAACCGTCCATAACTCTCGCCACATCGCTTGCTGCCGCTCGGCTTCACAGATTCCCTTCGGTCTCCACACCGGGTTTCCTCCCTTCTCCCCAATTGGTGTCTACAGGACTTCGGACAGGTGGCGTATTGCTTATTTCTCCAAAATTCTCTTTCTTTCCTCTCTAGTTAGGTGCGTTTGAGTTTTATTATTTTCTTTGCTTCATAAAAACTGTTAGTATTTTAAACTGCCTGACTTCTCACTGACCTGAACTGGTATACACAGGACAAAAGGTCACGCTGCGTTGCCCTGCCTCTTGTTAGCCAAGAGAGTGCTCCAGCTAATTTTCCCCATTTTTGCTTGTTTGGTTTGGTTATTTGGGCGCTCCTCTCAGGACCCCCAGTTTACAGGGTAATAAGTCTTTCTGGCAAATCTTTATAAAGTCCATGCTGATGTGCACCCAGAGATGGGGAGGCATAAAAAGTGTTGCAAAGTCCTCTTGGTTTTTCTCCCACCCATTTATTTTGTATACAGATTGGGTACTCTCTCACATAAGCTTCTACATTCTCACAAAGTCTGGGCCACCAACGGTTCCTGCGCACCAGATGCAACATTTTAACAAAGCCAAAACACCCTGATGATATAGCATTGTGGCAGCATTGTAGCACTTGTTTTCAGGCACATGCAATCACCTTTGCATCAAACCCTTTCTCTCATTCAGCTCTTTCTCATGTTCCCATCTCCTGCTATCCTGTTTGACAGCATCTATCAAATCTTCCAATAAGAGCTTAGGAGTCTCTTTGCTCTTCACTTTTCCTTTAGCCTGACCATGTGTGATCAATGCCAGCCCCAGTTGTTCTGGAATGAGCAACGTGTCAATCACCTCCAGTTTATGACACTCATGTTGTGGCAATCTGGACAGGGCATCAGCTAGGAAAGTCTTTTTACTGTGCAGGTGTTTAATTACAAACTTGAACTCATAAAATAATTTTGTTCAATGCTCCTGCTTGGTAATCAGCTGGTAAGTGGTTTGGAGGGCAACTAGGTTCCTGTGATAAGCCTAAATTCAAAGGGGTATGCCACTCCCTCTAATAGATGCTTCCAAACTTCCAGTGCCCTCTTGATGACAATTGCCTCTTTTCCCCAAATTGGCCAATTGAGTTCTATCTGATCAAATTTTTTGGATAGGTAAGCACACAGTCTTATCTGGCCTAACACATCTTTTTGAAGCAAAACAGCCCCCATGGCTGAATTGCAAGCAACAACTTGCAATATAAAGGGGTTGGCCAGACTAGAAAGTATCAGGATAAGTTCAGAGCTAAACAAGCATTTTAGCTCCTCAAAGGCTTGTTGGCAATCTCATGACCACTTGATTTTAGCACTAGGTTTGGGCTTCTCTGGCAGCTCACCTGCATGTGCCTTTTTCTTGAGCTTTTTTGTCTTTAGCAGATCAGTCATGGGCAGTGCCAGTTGGGTGCAGTTAGGGATGAATTGCCTGTAAAAATTGACAAACATCAGGACACTTTGCTATTGCCTGCAAGTTTTGTGGGGTTCACATCCCAGAACTCCCTGTACTTTGCCTGGGTCCATTTCTATGCTCTGATCTGAGATCCTGTACCCCAAACAATCCACCTTATTTTTGTGGAATTTGCACTTGGGCAGTTTCACATACAGATTATTAGCTAACAGTTTGGTTAGGACCTGCTGCACCAAGGCAATGTCCTCCTCAATGACAAATCAGCAGTAGTATGTGTTTCTCAGATCCACTTTGGTGACTATCTTATTGGTAGTCAGTTGGGCCAACAAATCCTTAATAAGGGATGTGGTGTATTGATTTGAAGTGCTGATAGCATTTAGCCTCCTGAATTCTGTCACCAGCCTAAGCGACCCGACAGACTGGGGAGTTCTGGTGCTTTACCAGCCCCCTTTGCATATCCTGCCCATCCGTTTGCACAAACGTAATGGGGTTGTCCAGTTCCTTGGCTGGCAGTCCCATCCTGGTCACAGTGGCTGGGTTCATCAAACAGCAAGTACAACCTGAATCTATTATGGCCATCAAGTCAATGCTAGTGCCTTCCCTCGAGTGTCTTAACCTAATAGGCACAAAGAAAGGAGTTCTGCTGCCACTCACTACCATTTCTGAGTGGTTTTTGAGAGCCTGCTAGAATGAGTCTGTCCTTCAGTGCTTAGGACAGTCTGGACTCATGTCCCGCCAGCTCAGAGTCACTGCCTCTCAAGGTGCTGGTGCTGTCATTATTGTGAACCAAGTGGTATTATCCCTCCATAATTAAAAGAGTAACTAATATATATATATATTCATAAATGTATTATTTTTTTCCTTTCTTTCATCTCATTCCCATTATAATCTTAAATATATAGTATTTAAAATATAAAATACGATATATGATACATAATAAATAATATACAGTATATAAATCTGTAATATATATAATATATATAATATCCCCCATTTTTTCTTTTTTGTTTTTCCTCTCCCTATATTTTACAGTCACTTTAGTTTTAATTCAATAATCCTTGCAAGGCTAATTTTTTCTTTTTTCTTCAAAAAGTTTAGTAGAGGCTCTCAATCTTTTTGAAATTTATTAATTGTTTTTCCCTTTCAGTTTCATTGAAAGTTTGTCCATTTCTGCTATGTCTAATATTTTAGAGATCCAAATTTCTTCGGCAAGTGTATTTGGGATTTTTCACTTTGGGGAATAAATAATTCTTACTGCAGTGATCATGTAATGTAACATTTTATAGTTGCAAGATTTGTTGCTTCATAAGGTATTCCTAATAATATTAATTCAGGAGTTAATTGAATCTTAATTTTTAAAATGTTTGCAACCATTTTTTGAAGAAATGTTTTGCACAAGAACAAGACCACCATACATGGAATAGCGTTCCTTCCTGTTCTCTGCATTTCCAGCATTTTTTATTAGAATTTTTGTAAATTTTAGGTATTTTTGTTGGTGTTAGGTGCTATGTGAAGATCATTTTGTATACATTTTCTTTCAGACCATAGCAGCAAACACCTTTTAGCTCTTTAGTCCACAGCCATTCCCACTTCTCTAATTCAATAGTGCTTGCTATGTCTTTTCGCCATCTGATCACTTATTTTTGATCACTTCTGCTTCTATTACTATGTCTAATAATGTTTTATACCTTTTAGCAATAAGATGATCTTCATATGTGCAGAGTTTTATTTCTAATTGCAAACTCTTTTCTCAAATCAATTACTCAATCAAACTCCAAACACTCTGGGACAGGCTAGCCACTCTGGAGGATGAACACACAAAAGTGCAGCAAGCTACCCAATACCTTGCAAGGCAGGCAAAAGTTCAGTAGGTGAACATAAGCCATAAGGCTTGCAATCACAAGATCATTGAGATTAGACAGTAACTGTCTGTCTGGGACGCTGTGATCACCTCGGTTTGCCCAGAGGTTCTGCCCTCTTTCTTTGCATATTCTAGAAAAGTGCCAGAGGTTGTGTACCCTCACTCTCCCTACAACCCCGACTGGAAGGAATCAGCCCCACTCAATCTGTCAAAACGAGGTTGGCTATCAAGAAGAGTGGCAACTTTGCCAATGAGTTAGCCGAGACTCAGGAAGTGGAAGAAAGGATCCCGTGGGTAGCTACAGAGGCCAGGGTGATCACAAAACAGCTATGCTCCCTAAACAAGGACATAGGCATCACGTGGATAAATGCCATTGCCCACTCCTATCCCACATAAACTGCCCTTTTATGTATGTCACAATCTGATCTGCCCACTATGGAGTCAGTAGTAGCTGCTCATGATTTGGTCAAGTTGAACAAGTACCCTTGGATGAGGGAGATTGTCCAGATCCACTGATCAGGGCAGATGGCCAATCCAGTCTATGTAGTGGAGCGCCACACTCCAGGGAAGAACCCAGAGGCCTATGTGCCAAGGAAAAAGCTTCTTGCTATCCTGGCTAAGAAGGTCCCATTCTCTGTGGAGCAGGAGACACACAATTTCAATACTGTAGAATTCAAAACACTCCTTTGCGGAGGCCTAAATTCTCTGACAAAGATGGCTTTGTGTCCTGTGAGTGCTGGGATGCTTATGTGGGCTGCCCTCTCAAAACAAATATGGAAAGTATGTGGATCTCCTGTGAGAGTCCAGCGTGGTCAGGAACACCAAGGTCATCCAGAAAGGCATGGACTCCAAATCATGGGAACCTGTACAGACAGTGATCTACAGCAACTATGGGCAACATACCAATACAAGAGAGCGGGTGGTCCTGTGAACCCAGCATCTCACAGTAGCTGGGGGAAGAAGGACAATCAGTCCAGCAGCAGTGCCAGTAGTTGGAGCTGGAGAGACCAGTGTGATCACTCCTTTCCCAGAAATGGTCATAGTCAGGACAGCATCTCTTTAGCCCCTAGTCAGTGGTAAGGCCCAGTCAACCCAGGTCTGGCCTCAAACTCTCGCCAATGGTTGGGAGGCCAAGATGTTCAGTGAGGAAAGGAGGCATGTATGGGAACTGCTAAAGAGAGCAGGAGCAAATATGTCTCAGTTTAATCTACGACCATCGAGTTGATCAACCTGAAGTTGCAGAGTGGCCCTGCTGTAGCGGCACAGCCCCAAAATACCATTCAGATACCTGATACATACCCAAACACACCATGTTAGGGATGCCCACAGTTCACGGAGCTTCCTCAAGGTGTCTTTGCTCACCTGGAGCCTGACATGTGGGGGCAGCCAATGGTCAAAGTGGGCATCAAGACCACACAGGCAGAGACACTTGCCACACTCCTGGTCAACACCAGAGCTTTGCAGAATGTCTTATACCCAGATTTAACTGTGCATGTTAGAAGCCCACCTCTGAAACCATTGCTCTGTCAGGGTAAAGAGGAGGCTTTCACCGGGTAAAGATAGGGAGGATGTTCCAATCAAGGTATGAAAACTCCACACAAAGATCAAAGCATGCAAGAACAGATGATGGTAGATGATGAAATTTTGGGTGTACCCTTCCTAATTGGACACAAATTGACTATGGACATGGTGAATGGCTTGTTGCGGCAGACTGAGAATGGTCTCCCCTCTTGTTTTGGCCATATATTGTTGTGCCATCCTTAAGGTGCTATGCCCGTTGCAACCAATCAAGAATGACCCCTGGACATTGGAATTCCTAGAGATCTGGCTTATGGACAAGGCAAAAAAGTGGTCTCAAAGAAGACACTTGCATCCTAATTGAAGGAAAAGATCCTCCAGTGCAATGGCAGTACAAATACCCTCAAGAGGATGAGAAAGTTATTGGCAAGACCATAGAGTGTTTGCTAAAATGGGACCTATGCAGCCCATCTGCATGAATTCCTATGGCCCGTCCTTAAGGCAGATATGAAGATGTGGTGGATAACAGTTGTTGATAGGGTTCAAAACCTTTTTGTGGAGGACCTCCACATACAGTGTTAATTTTTCCCACGAAGCCTGCTTTATACTTATCAAGGAGGAAGGTTGTTGCAGGGAATCTGGATATCTTTCCCTGAACAGACTCAGAATTTTAGGATGTAAGTGACCCATGAGGCTGGACTGGATTACTTGGGCAGGGAAGGTAATTACATTGCTCTGTAATTGCATATATTGGATGGCTATGGATAAATCATAGGAGTCTCTGACAAAGGATATTCCTAACTCCCCTATAATGTCTCTTTCTACTCCCACCCATTGTGGCATTAATTGTCCAACTAATTCTACGCCACGTGCTAGGTTGGTGAGCCCCATGGCTGATGAGATTCCTATGTCTTTAGTTTTAGTCCTGACAACTCCCAATTTATTAGCTAAGACCTCAGTGTCGACAGCATTAAGGATTGCTCCACCAGTCCCAATGCCCCCTAATACTGTGCCTATTGTGTTCCGCTTAATACATCAGTGGGGATGTGAAAAGGAGAGCCAGTGCTTCTCTCAGTGCTCCCACTGGGTCCAGGCTATCTTCAAAAAGGGGGCAAATATGGGCAGTGCCCTTGAGACATTCACTATAGTGAAATTAAGCACGACCATAGTGCTTATAGGCTGGGTTCAGGAATATGTGTATGAATCAATGTCTTTCCAAATTATAGTACTGCCCAAGTACATTGGAGGAGAATTCCCAAGTTGGAGTTTGGAAAAGGGGATCTGCGGACAGCGTATGCCGTCACAGGAAACATTACAATTGGTAGGAGTTTGGGTAATGTTCTGACATGTCAGGAAGGCTGTTTTCCATTTCCATGATGGTTGGCAGTTATTGCAGGAGGTTTCTGTAATGACTGAGGAATCTTCTTCACTTACCCCTACATACGGTGAACCAGCATGTGGTGCAAAGTGTGGGGTTGGAAGGTGAGGATTCACTTCACAAAACCTGGAACACTTATGTTTAAGGCAGAGCAGACTTGTGTTCTCCGGTATATATATACATGAGTGTATATTTCTACAGGGTACCTTTGCTTATACCATGGAAGCAGCCCAATCTCTCTCAGATTTTCCTCTACTCCGGTATAAGAATTCCACTGACAAGTTGCTTGTATATTATATTCCCAGTCAGCAATGAACTGGGTAGGATACATGCTAATCCGGGAGGCTCCTGTAACACTTCCCAATAATATCCAGATCCAAGGTAGGGTGCCCATCCTGTTTCCCTGTAGGGAACACAGAACATGGGGCTTATAAACACAACTATAGAATACTAAATAAGGGGGGGAGGGGGAAGAGAGGAGCTCGAGCAACCTGCTCTTCCTTAAATCCTCCATATCACTTAACCTGGCTCAAAGGGTCAGTACATGGATGCAAACGTCTCAGACAAGTCAATCTCAAGTATTTCTTGGTAGCTTAGTGATGTCTGAGGCACTAAGACATCCACATTGGATTTCCCTGCAAGCTCCTCTGGAGGCTTGGGGAGAGGTATTCGCTTAGGGTCGATTAGTCTCCCTTTCCATTCTTTCAACTGGGAAACATGGAAAAATTTAAGCTAGTCTCCCAGTTAGACTCAATTGTACCAAGTGCGGAATACGCACTTGGTACACTGCTGGGAAGATCCTCTTCTCAATGGGGACAGGTCCTACCCACTTCGCAGCCAGGGAATGCTTGTCTTTACAGAAATTTCTATACAAGACTAGTTGTCTCTCTTCCCGCTGGCAGGGGTGATACACCCATCCCAGTCTTCCGTCCATTTTCTGGAGATTCTTCCCCAGCTGGGCAGCAACTTGCCTATGAATTTGCCCTATATGTTGAATCAAATTCCACACCCATTCGTTGTTTAAAACAACAGGCTCTAAATCACAGGAGATGCTTGTGTTAATCCAAAAAGCTTCTGGTAACATCATTTTCTGCCCAGTCATCACTATGTGCAGTGTGAAGCCATGTGATGCTACAGTGTCTCTAAAGGCCATCAAAATTATGGGCAGCTTGGTGTCCCAGTCCTTCCCTGAGACACGAACTACCTTCCTAAGTGCCTCCTTCAAGGAGCGGTTTGTTCTATCTGGCCCAAGCTCTGGGGATAATGAGTGACATGGAATCGCTGCCTTATTCCCAAAGCCTTGCACAATTCCTGAGTTGCCTCCCCAGTGAAGTGGGCCCCCATATCACAATCAAGGTCATGTGATACCCCCCATCATGACCAAACATTGTTAAACAACAAGTGCATAGCAGTAATGGTGGTGTTGTTGTGGCAGGGGAAAGCCTCAATCCACTTAGTGAAAGAATCAATTAATGTCAAGCAGTATTTGTTCCCTCTCGGTGTCATAGGGAGGGGCCCTATGAAATCTATCTGGATGCGGGACCAAGGACCCTCGATCCTCTGGTGTTGGATCAGAGCCTTGGGTCCCAAGGGGTCAGTGTTAACCATGGTGCAAGCCAAGCAGTTATCCACCCCTTGTTTGACATCCTGCTTGAGCTGAGGCCACCACCTGGTTTCTCAGACCCTAATGTGACCTCTTGTCCATGATGCCCCTGTTCATGGACGAACATCCCCACGCAGGTCTGTAGGAACTATCCAATGATGCTGACCATTGGTATCCACAGCCCCAAACACTCCCTCAATCTGCTCTATTTTAAACCAACCAGAATCATCAGTTCCCTTCCTGGCTAACTCAGCAATTTTGGGATCCCACTTTTGCAACGTCCCTAAATCAAAAGTAGGAGGAATGAGGGGCTGCTTGGGATTCACGTTGATGGGGGCTATGGGAGCTCCATCATCTTGCAAAGCTGCTTCTCTGGCCAGGGCATCTGCTCTATTGTTCCAAATACATGGGGCAGAACCACTCTTTAGGTGTCCTTTGACATGAGCAACCCATGTCGGAGCAGTTCGTTCCTCAATTTGTGCGGCTATTCAGACCCACTTCTCCAAATGGGCAATGGGCTTCCCATCTGAAGTTTTTAGGGCATTTTGGAGCCAAATTGGGAGCCACGCCCTAACAGCTTTGGCTGGCCAGTATGAATCGGTGCAAATAGCTAAGAGGCAGTCAAGTGGTTCTTGCTCCAGTATAGCACATAGAACTTCTACTTTGGCTGCTTGGCTGGAGTGCGGTCTTGCTTTTCTTTGAAGGGAGAAGGAGTCTGATATGTGGATCGCTCCAAAGCCAGTTCTAGGGCTCCCATCCATATGCATCAAGGATCCATCACAAAACCAACAAACAAATCCTTGCAGTAGTGTCTCTTCAAGAGAAGCTCCCCACTCGACTGGCCAATTTACGGTGTCTATTGGTGGTAGAGGGCACTCATGCGTGGCTCCTGTAATAATTAAGCCATATGGAGCCAGTGGTTCTTGTGGTTGTTTTTGAAAACCCACCCCACGTGACACCAAGGAAACAGTCCATTTGGCTATCCTGGCATTGGATACCTGGCCATTCTGGACTTTCCCAGATAAAATGTATTTAAGTGGCGTGTGGGGCGTCTAGACGATCACACGGGTACCTCCTATCATGAATTCCCAGTGTGTTAACACCCAGACCAATGCAAGACATGTTTTCTTGCAGGGAGTGAATTCATTTCAGGTGGATCCAGATTTCGGGAGGCATAAGCAATAATGCGCTGAGTGCCATTCAGAGGTTGTGACAGAACTGCCCCGATACTCCTGTCAGAGGTGGCTAACTGTATGAGGAAGGGCTTGGACAAGTTCGGATGAACTAGCGCTGCCGCTCTCATCACATCCTCTTTTAGCTGAGCGAATGCCTGCTGCTGAGCAGGATCCCATTCCCACTGGGCATTCTTTTTCAAGAGAGCATACAAGGGTCTTGCCTTGGCAGCAAATGACTCAATGAAGTCTCAAGAAAAGTTGAAAGTGCCCAGGAGTGAACGAAGGGAGTGCACATTGGTAGGGGCTGGCAGCTTAGCAATTACCTCTATGGGCTGGGAGTCAGGAATGCGACCCTCAGCTCCCAGGCAGAGCCCTAGGTATTTGACCTCAGTGAAGACTAAGCCTTTTTCCTATTAGCCTTAAAACCTGTGTCTCTTAGGAGTCCTAAAACCTCGCAGGTGATGTCCCTAATCTTTTCCTCTGAGTCTGAATGTAAAAGAATGTCGTCCACATAGGACAAGACGTGAGATCGTGAGGCTGGCTGCAGCCTATCCCACATCTTGACCACACGTGCATGGCAAATGCTAGGACTCGAATGGAAACCCTTATGGCATTCTTTTGAAGATGTACTGTTGCCCTCAAACGTAAAGGCAAATTTACACCAGCATGCTTCATGCAGCAGTATGGAATAGAAAGCATTAGCCAGGTTCAGTACGCTGTAGTATCTTGCCCCAGCAGCAATGGCTGTCAAGATTTCATTGTATTTGGCTAAGACTGGGGCTACTGGGGGAGTGGTGGCATTTAATGGTCTAAAATCCACCGTCATCCTCCAGGTCTTTCCATCCACCTTCAGAATAGGTCATAAGGGCGCATTGCAGATGGACTGCATTGAGGTGATTACATCCCATTTGATGAGTCCCTCAATGGTCTTCCCTTATACCTTCCTCTGCTTCTGCTGAGCATTTGTACTGCTTTTGGGGTAGTGATCTCTGCCCTCAATCAGAACATAGGCACATTTCACCTTTCCATACTCTTATCTTGTCCTGTATCCATACCTCGGGGAAATCTTGCACCCAAGGTTCCCTAGTTAGGCTCTGCACAGGGGCGGAAGCCTTGATGGCTGCGCAATGAAGCACCGCTGAGATCTCAAGGGGGCCTTGATCTAATTTCCATAAGAAGCTGTTCGCATAGTCCACTGTAAGCTTGTTTCCTTGGAGGAAGCTGATGCCCAAAAGGCCTTCATCATCTCCCTGATTCTCACAAGCCCACAAGCTGAACTGGAATGTTCTTATGGCCAGGGGAATGTCAGTCCAAACCTGGGCATGTGTGCCCCCCCCGTATCTGGTCAAGCGGATGGCGTCCGAGGTGGGCTTACCATGTCTTACCAGTTTAGGATGCAGCACGTTTAGTGGCGCCCCAGAGTCTACAAGTAACAGGGTAGGGGTCTTTTCCCTATCAGTCCTGATGCCTACCTTTACCCAAAATCTCCCCTATTTGTCGGGCGTCAGTCGAGCCACAACATTTTTAGAAGATCCTGGGACTGAGGGCCCCCCTATTCCAACAACTTCAAGTTGGGATAGTACCCCGCCGGAGGAGGACCGTTTGTCACGGTATTCACCGGCTGGTTACTTCCTGGCTGGGAATGCTTTGCCAGAGCTTCAATGAGCTCTAAAGTGGGTCACTTATCAAACTGGCTCATATCTAGTCCAAGCTTCCTCAGGGCACCCCAGAGCTTTACTCCCTCAGTGGAAAATATCTGTGTTGTGGGATTGTATCTTCCGGATGGCTCTCAAGGAGCACCATTGTCTGGGGTGGACCAGGGACCCTCAGGCTGGAGTGCAGAGTTCCCTGCTTTATTTGGTGGACCTCAGGAGTCTCTGGTTCACCAAGATTCCTGTCTCCCTTTGTATTCCTGCTTCAGAGGGGGAAGGGAATTCCAGTTCCCCTTGGGAGCTGAAGCCGGGGCTGACTTCCTGTGTTGAGAATGAGGTCCATAGTTGGAGTATGTCACCTCTTGTATGGGTTCCCAATTCCCGGCTTCCTTCCTATGTTGCCTTTGGGGGGGTCTCAGGGCTCCAGTCTCGCGGAATATGTCAGAGACTCTCTGGAGACTGACATTAAAGTCTTCCCATGTCGTTGTCTCGTTATGAGACTCAGGGCGATTTTGGTCTTATGGTTCAAGCCTCCGTAAAGAAACATCTTGAATGCTACATTATTAAAATTCCATTTTCCCTGCACTACCTGAACCTTCCCAGCCAGTATAGCCAGAAGCTGCTTTCTAGCCACGTAAGCTTCAGGCTTCTCCTTGGGTCCCTGCTGCTCCATTACATACAGGACTCCTGCACTCTGCCTGGGCCATAGGATCCTGATCTCATCTAATCGTGAGCATCCAGCCTCACCAACCCTCGGGCGGCTATGGCTGACTCTAGAGTAGGGAGCTCAAAAGGGGACATGCACAGACGAGCCAACTGGGTCAGATCCTGGCCATTGGCTGTGGGGTGGGAACGGATCACAGTGTTAAGCCACATGATCCCAGTGTTCTTATTAAGGGGGCCAAGCTGATCAGCGATCGCTTTGGCTTGGTTTTCCAGGGGACTCTGGTTTCTATTTCCTGGGTCTCCTCTGCCTCATCCCTGTCCTCTCCATTGTCCCTAGGAGGCACCCTCCTCTTAGTCATGGAGCGGGCCTCAACTGAGTGAATGGGGGCGCTACTATCAACCCCATTGGGATTGCGCAGGTGCATTGCCACTGCGTCTTCAGGGTCCCTGAGAGCAGCAAGGGGAAGGGAAGGGAGAAACTCCAGGCAGACTGCTGAAATAACTGCCTGCCAAGTTTTCAGCTCCTTCTCTAACTCCTCTACCCTTTGGTGGCAAGTCGTGTGGCTAACTACTTCTTGCTGTTCCTTGAACTGCTTTGCCATGAACTTGGCAGCAGTTTTCAATTGGGCCAGCTCCTCCTCTAACACTTCGGCCCGCTCCTTTCAAGTCTGAGCTTGGAGGGTCTTCACTAAGCTTCTGGGATGTGGCTTGTGTGATGGATGTGAAGGTTAGTTTGTCCATACGCACAACCTTGGCTTGAAGCTGGGCAACCTCTTTATTCAACTCTTCAATCTGGGTTCTGGCTGCTACCAGGGTCCTTTAAGCATCCCTTGCAGCAAGCCAAAGTCCCCACACTGCCAAGACATCCTTGGAAGGCCCAAAAGGGGTCTTCAATGTCCTAGCTTGGAGATAAACCTCCTTCAGGGATGAGAAGGGCTCGGAGGTTTTAAAGCTGGAGTCTTTCCAGGGGCATTTCACCTTGTGGAGGACCTAACATTCTAACTTCCCCATGACCTTCTCCTCCTGCAGGAGATTTTTCACCTCCATACTCTCAAACACTTGCTACTGACAAACTCAAGTGGGTCCCGTAGTGGGGTCTGTAGTGACAGGAAGGATCACCGAGACCCCTGGGGGAATGCTAGGGAGATGAACCTTATGGAACTTTATCTGGGAAAGAGGGTTAGGAACCAATCTACAGCCTGCCCAAAAAGTGTCTCTTTTGCTGAGCTAAGCCCGACCTTCCACCTTGACAGCTTAGGACAAAAGGACGAGGGTATGATTCAGGGACTGGGAGGACTGCCTTGATCCTGGGGGGAACCTCCACCTAGACTCTGCCTAGCAATGAAGGGGGAACACGAACTCAATGGAACTTACAATGCCGCCTGGCCAAGCAGCAGGGGAAGAGGGAGAGGAACCAAACTGAATTGTCTCTTAATTAGTTTTTTGGGTGAGGGGTGTCTTCCTTTACCTCGGGGAAACTTTTTTAAAACCCTAATCTAGGTTGGGAATCACCACCCACACCTATACTTAATGGCACTCTGGGATTCACCACCCGTGCTCCTGCTGTATGGGATTCACCACCCGTTTCAATTCTACAGAAAATTGGGAATCACCACTCGCAGCTGGCTTTATGGCAGTCTGGGATTCACCACCCTTGTTCCTGCGATCGTGTATGCCTACTTTATCATGTGTGTGCGCGAGCTGAACCTGGCCTAACACCTAGCGCTCAGGATTCCAACCCACGATAGTCCCCAAGTTAAGGATGTGATTCCCGAGACAGCCACGTGTACAGCCCTTGCGAACTACCGTGATTCACTGCTCTGCTAATGACCACATAGAGGCAGCTGCCATACGTGGACCAAGATAGAAAGGGAGAGAGATTTCCAGCCCCAACAGAATAGCTCTAAGGCTCAGACACACAGATTCACAAGCACTCATGTTCCTCGTGTTCCTAACACTCAAGGATTTTGGTTAGCTGTTCCCTACGTCAGCACTGACCTGACCTGATTGGGTTGCGACTTCCACTCAAATTAAGGGTGCTGAGGATACCTGCATTTTCCACCAATCTGTTACCCTGATTTCTGGAGTCCCCTGGGGGAAAACTTAATGTGCTCCACATGATAGGGACTGGAAACTAGCCGGAGCACAGGCAATAGCAATGCGAGAGGCAGAATAACTTAGCGGAGTCCTTTTACCCAGTTTTTACAGAGTCAGACCAAGCCAAAAACCAAATGAAGATGTCTAATGAATGATTTTATTGAAGGAAAGTCTCATGCACCAACGCAATCACTCACAAACTCACTCAAGACCTATTAAGAAGCGAAAGAGAGGAAACTGGATAGGGGAAATATTGAAGGGATTGTAGCTTGGGTAATACTGCACCTTTTCCTGAAGTCCTTGTGTTGGGTAGCCCTCCACATTTAGTATGGGATAGTAGTTATTATGGGATATATAGTAGTGGTATTTAGCTGCTTGCTTGTAACCAAGAATGTGAACCAGGCACTGTTAGACAAACAACACCTGGAATTCAGCACTGATAAGAAATACCAGCCTGAACTAGTTCCCCCAAGGTCTTTTTGCTGTCTGATTACTGTGAGAACAGTTTCTTTTGCTTATTATGTTTGGTCTCTGCAAATTGCTTCCAGTTCGATCACTGAAGTCTTGTACACGTATCATGCTCCTAATAAATCATGTATTAGCATTGGTACATTTCTGTGTGTGATCTTGGTTCCTGACAGAGTGATCAAACTGCATTAAAACTAACAACATGCATAAAATAAGGAAGAAGACCAGGAAGCTGTCGAAGTTCCAGGCAAGGAAACCACTGAAAGAGATGGGATGGTTCCTAGCCAGGCTGTTGATGTAAGACTCAAAACATGGCCTTCACTCCCTGCAACAACCTCAACCGGAGGTCAGACTTCGGCCTGGGGAGAGAGACCAGAAACTGAATGGCGCCACAGACATCAAGCTACAAGATGGGACACATCAATTGGCGAGATCAACTTAATGGAACAACTTCAGGCCCGGGAAGAAGAAGTAGAAAAGCAGAGAGAAGAAATTTTCCAGTTGAGGGCTCAGCTGCATGACTGGAGGTTTCTGGTGCCTCAAATTGGACAAGCACCTCCCCAAGCTCCAGCAGCTGCAGCTGCCCCTGTAGTACCATACCTGCACCTCCTGGAATGCTGGCACCGGCTGTTGGGGCCCGATCTTCTGGGAGATGAAGACCACCTATGATGGCGACGGCAGCAAGTTGTCCTATTTCCTCAACATGGCCTTTAATTACATGATTGACTACGGGAACATTTTCCCTGACAACGCTGTCAGAATTAGATACTTGAGCCAGCATCTCAAAGGAGAAGCAGCGGAGTGGGTCGCTGGCTTGTTTGACCCACGAGCTGAAGAAACAGCTGACTTGCAGCTGTTCATGCACCAACTCAGAGAAAGATTTGAGGAGCCATTCTTTCAAGAAAAAGCCAGGTACCAACAGAAAAAACTGCGTAAAGGGAAAGGAACCGTAGGAGAATATTCATGAGAATTCAGGAGGTTAGCCGCTAAGATGCCTGAATGGAGAGATGACATTCTCAAGCAATTTTATCGAGATGGATTGAACCCTATCATCCTTGATTGCTGCCTGACCCAAGGGGACCCTGCCAGCCTCTTGGGATAGATGAAACTAGCCAGGGAAGTGGAAAGCATCATGGAAAGTGCTCAGCTCACCCAGCAGAGACAAGCTCAAGAATTTGGCCATAGCACCCCTGGACAGCAGAAAACCACCTTCCTGAGCAGTGAGGAGAAGAAAAAAACAGCTCAAAGAAGGAACCCGCTTTCAATGTGGAAAGAAAGGCCACATTGCCAGTGAATGTCAGGGATCAAAGAAACTCACTGAAGGAAAGTCAAGCACTTCCTCCACCAGACCTCCATATCGCAAAGCTGAAACCTCGAAGCCAGAAACCAAATGCCCTGCTGGAGGCACCACCGGGGGAACTTGCGATGGTGAGGACAGCCCTCTGACTACATCTGATTCAGAAAGTGATGATTGGGACACCGCTGAGTCTGCTAATGTAAGCACCACCAAAACCAAACATGTTTATGTAACAGTAACTCTCCAGGGAAATGATGGCAAATTATGGATATGAAGGGCCTTGGTTGACTCTGGCTGCACACGCAGCCTATTAAATCCTGCATTGGCAAAAGAACTTGATGTGCAGTTTGAACCCCTAAAAAGAGCCGTAAAGTTATCTCAAATGGATGGCTCACCAATGGCAAGGGGCCCAGTAAGGGAAAGAACTAAACCCATTCCTGTTCAAGTGGGAAACTATCAGGGGAAAATACGTTTCCAAGTGCCTAGAACAATTGGATTTCAGGCAGTCCTTGGGTATGACTGGCTAAGAAACACACCCCCAAATTGACTGCACACATGGCTTGCTCAAGCACACCCATGTCATAAACCAGACGCCAGAAGAATTCATCCCCTTCTCTGCACTCACTTTAACCCTTGAAGAGTTGCAGAAAATCCCTGCAGAGTACCGAGATTTACAAAAAGCTTTTGAAGACCGTGAAGCAGACAAATTGCCCCCTCACAGAGACTTTGATTGCAAACTCAGGCTAATAGATGGGGCCAAAATACCTAAACCAAAAATATATCCATTGAACAAACATGAACTCTTTGTCTTAAAAAAGTTCCTGAACAAAAATTTACAACGTGGATTTATAAAACCTTCATCCGCTCCGATCACTAGTCCCATATTTCCCCAATAAAAAAGATGGAGATGAACCTAGGCTTATCGTAAACTATAATTTAATTAATCAGGCAGTGCTGTCAAACACTTACCCGATTCCTTTGACTAAGGATATATGAAATCAATTGACAAAAGGTAAATACTTTACAAAGCTAGACTTCAAGGAGGCTTTCCACAGAATTCACATGGATACCAAAAGTGAGTGGTTGACTACGTCCTCAACCCCACTGGGAATTATCAATGGACTGTTCTGCCTTTTGGATTACAATCTGGCCCCGCTGCTTTCCAAATGTTTCTCAACTCTGTGCTACAAGATCTGCTCTACAAGGGTGTTGTTGTTTGCCTACATGACATTTTAATATATTCAGAAATGCTAGAACAACACACACAACTCGTATGCACTGTACTACAAAGACTCACAGACAATGAACTTGTTGTGAAGCTCTCCAAATGCGAGTTTCACACCCAAATTTTTGATTATCTACGATATCGCATTTGCCACAATACTCTAAACATGGACCCTGCCAAAATTGAGACAATACTTAAATGGCCAATTGCTAAAACTAAAAAGCAGCTCCAACAATTCCTTGGCTTTGCAAACTTCTATCGTAACTTCATAGAAGGCTTTGCAACAATTGCCCTCCCGCCACTGACCTCTTGAAAAAAGCAACAGACAACAAAGCTAACAGAAGCAATCGCATTGGTTGGTCTGATAAATGCAGACTGCATTCAATGCTCTCAAGAAAAAATTCACCTCTGAGCCTCTTCTCTTGTTCCGATTCTTCCAAACAATTCATAATTCAAACCGATGTATCTGATTTCGCTATGGGTGCTGTGCTTCTACAAAAAAGACACAGATGACCATCTAAAACTGTGTGCCTTTATTTCAAAAAAGTTCTCAGAACAACAATTTGCATAGGACGCCAACGGTCCTGGGTGACTTGGCCCCCCAGCTTCAGCTGGTGAAGCCCAATGGCTAAGCTCTCTCTCACAGTTTCCTCCCAAAAATGCAGGAACACCATCAATTCCACCCTGGAATCTGAAAAACACTGCAAAAGATGTCAGTCCCGGTCTACCAATCCTGCAAGAACATCCAGCCACTGCCATATACTGTGTCAACATGCCAGGTGCATGACATGTTCCAACTCTGGCAAACCCATAGAACCAAAGAATGCTGCCCTATTCATCCTTATTACACCTTGCTTTTCCTGATACGGGGAGTGGGGGGAATGGATTGAAGCTCTCAAATCCACTCCTCCAAACACCCCATAGACTAATTTCACAAACTGAAACAGGAAACAGACCCAAGGAAGGGGGAATGCTCTCCACCCCATACATTGGACTATCTGAATCAAAGGATTAAAGAACTGTTACATTAATTGCCTGAGTCAGACTCTTTCCTATTTCCTGTATTGAAGAAGGACTGACCAAGAGAACCTTGCTGTTTCTTTGAGATGCTTGACATTGCTATATGTGAATTTGAAGCTCCAATTGCTGGAGTAGTATTTGCATATTGCATTGTATCTTGGTATGTGTGTCGTCTCTGCTGCCACACAGTAGCGATGGAAAGTTCCTGTTAAACCACTGATTTTTTCAGCTCTTCTTCCTAGCACCTGGATGTTTCCCTTCAGAGGAAAAACACTGGCTGAACACATGCGCTGCAAAGCAGGTCAGAGATCCCCTCTTGGCATAGCTAAGGACATTGTCAGGATAATCACCAGGTCACTCTAGAGAAAATAGGTTTAATCTGAAACTGTAACGTCTCTGCTGCCACACAATAGTGACCATTAACTCTGTCTGGACCCCACTGTCCATGTTGCAACCCCCATTGTTTGCTCAGCCAGAGAGCCATGCACTGTGATAGATGATGTCCCTGAGATCGAGGAGCAACTGAGTGTGCTAAGAACTGAGCCAGTGAGTGACCAAATCAACTTGCAAACATCCCCTGCACTGGAAGGTCAAACAGAGACAGAGTTGCCCCGGCCAGTTCATGATGGAGAGGGAACCAGCAGTGATTCAGAGGAATAACAGCCACCTGTGCCCATCAGCCCTAAATCACATTGAAGGCTGAAATGGACAGCTCAGAGGGAGGCTGCATGGACTAGGTTGAGGAAACAACAACAAGCAGCACCTGTTCACAGTGGCTACTTAAGTCTGCTGGTGTGGCTGCTCTTTGCTTGCAGCAAATTACTAGCAAGCCCTCACGACCTTCTGTCTCCTGCTCCCTGAAACCCTCCAGATGGATTTCTGCCTCCTGAACCTTAGGACTGGACCTTGACCTGGCTCGGCTTGCATTTTTCCTTGTGTTTGGTGAATTTGGACTCTCCCTGCAAGTATTCCCGACCTCCCTCCTCCCCTTGCTGGCTGAGGCTTGGCAGGGAGAGAATCCTGACATTCACACCCTTGCCCTCCAAGCAGATTTTGGGTATAAAAACCCTCTGTTCTGAGCAGTCAGATGCAGTATCTCGCTTGCTGAATGCCATACAATTGCTCTGATTCCCAAACGAGTATTTCCTTAGGTGCAAGTGTAAACCACATTGCTGCTTTCTTCGCTGCTCTCAGAGCCCTCTGGCCTGGAAATTATCACCCACTCCCTGAAACTCCACTATCAACAACTTTCCTCTTAATAATAATAATAATACATTTTTATTTGTTACTCGCCTCTCCCCAAGGCTCAAAGCAAGGTACAACTTAAATAAAATGAATGACAAATTATAGCTAAGTTATAGCCTTTATCCTTCAGTTAGCTCTTGCACAAGTGTGTTAAGTGTTTGGATCTTTTGTGTGTGTGATTGAACTTTTTAATAAAACACATTTTAGTGTATTTTGGAATCTCTGGGTGGTTCTTTCCTGCAGAGATCCTGCAAATATTAGTGGAAGATCATGTTAGTCACCCCCCTCCCCTTGAAGACATCCTTATTAAGTAATTCCCCATTGTCATACATTGTCGGCCCCTGAGTCACCCTCATTTTGGGGTAACTGTATTGGTGTGCACATGAGAAAGCTAAACAGTGCTGGATGAAGATACAAATATCATGCCAAAGACCTTGAAGTCTCAAGTATCTAAAAAGTCTGAATTATATTTGCTAAGAATCTGGGAAGATACAGCAATAGATAAGAAGGAATATAAACTGGTACAACATACGTTGTTAGCAGGAAGATTAGTGTATGCAAAGTACTGGATAAAATCGCAATTACCAATAGACGTATGGCTGGATAGACTGATGCGAATTGTTGAAATGGACAATCTTACACACAGGGTAAAAGGCAGAACACAAAATGAATTTTTGTCTGAATGGAAGCGGTTGATTGATTTTTTAAAAAAAGAATGAAGGCCATCTGATGACAATAGGTTTTGAAACTTAAAATTTATATTGCTATATGAGAAGTGTAAAAGTAGATTTGGAAGATGTACTCTGTTGTTTTAATTTTTTTATACAGATTATTATTATCTTTTGATGATCGATCATTAGTATAAAATAGAATAAGTTAACGATGATCTATGGACTGGAGAAAATAAATAAGCAAATACCTAAAACAACAAGTGATCAGCAACAATTAACAATTAGGGGATAAAATGAATAATCCAATAGTTAGGTGCAAATGCTTAAAAAATATCAAGTATTTGTGGACAGAAAGCAAAGTATCTAGGTGTCTGGATAGCAAAAAGAAATAATGAGCTATTTCAAAACAATTATGAGAAAAAAATGGAAAGAAATAACAAAAGATTTGGAAAGGTGGACTTCCATGAACTTGTCAATGATGGGGAGGATAGCGGCAATAAAAATGAATATACTTCCAAAAATGAACTTTTTGTTTCAAAACCTTCCCATTATAACAAACAGTAAGCCTTTTATACAGTGGAAGAAAGAGTTGACTAAATTTGTATGGCAAGGGAAAAAGCCAAGGATAAAATGGAATATTATGATGGATCAGACATCCAGAGGAGGAATGGGGCTACCAGACTTTCAGTTATACTATAAAGCTGCGGCATTCACATGGATAAAAGATTGGATTGACCTACAAGATACGAGAATGCTAGCACTTGAAGGAACGGACCTGAGGATGGGATGGCATGCCTATATGTTTTATGACAAAGCAAAAATTGATATAGATTTTACGCATCACTATGTTAGAAAATCGCTTTTGAAAATATTGAATGATTACAAGAGCAAAAACATAAAGCAGCTTCCCATGTGGGTATCCCCCTCAGGAAGCTTTCTTTGGAAGATAGACTGAAACAGAGAGACGGCTGAGATACGAAGACATTATTAGAGAAATCCACACCAAATGTTTTTAAGATCAAATCAAGAGAAAAACTTGAACAGGAAGGAATATCATTAAATTGGTTTCCATATGGACAGTTAACTGAAAGATTTCAGATGGACTTAAAAATATATGGAATAGAATCAAAAGAGAAAACAGGAGTGATCAAATGGCTGTTTGATAATCCACCTCATTTTGTTACCACCGTGAACTGGCCTGGCCTTTGGTAACCTCAGATATCATTTTGATATCATAATTCGGCCCTGCTCTGCCACCAGCCAAGTGTTTGTGAGGCCACCGAACAAGCGCAATGCTAGGCATGGCGATTATCTGCTGATTCATACTTGTTTACACCAAAGCAAAGTCAAAAACTGCCAGATCTACTTTAGCAGACCTCCCGAAACAAACACCTTCATTACAAATGCGTGTTAAAACAAAGAGACCTCTGCCCCGAAAGGGCACCCTGGTGAGCTGAGTGCTTAACTACCAAACTAGCCGCATATACATACTGGCTATACTATTGTCAATTCGGACCCTAACTCAATCATGTAAATTCTGACCTTTTGGAGACATTGTCTCCAGCCTAAAACTCATTGTTTTCACCCAAGACCAGACTAGCCCACGGTCATGCCTTCCCCTAATAAAAACCCCCAGCTCCGAGAGCTCTTCGGACTTGCGTTTGGACTGCTCGGACCACTCTGGAGTGCCATCCAGCCTTGCCGGCGCTTCGTTCTGCAAGCTCCCCTCGGCAGCTACACCGAGTTTCTTTCCCTCCATTGGACTTCTCCAGGACTGCGAGATAGGTGATGTATCACCCATTCCCCCACAACTCTTATTTCCTATTTCTTAGTTAGCTGTGAGCTTGTGTTTTCTTAATATTTGCTATCTGTTTAATAAATATTATTGCTATTTCAACTGTCTGACTGCTCACTGACCTGACGCTGTATACATTGGGTAAAAGATTCCCATTAAGTTACTCTGCCTCTCGTTAGCTTAAGAGAGTGCTGGAGTTAATTTCCCCATCTTGCTTGTGTTGGTTTTGGTTATTTGGGTGCCTCTCACGGGACCCCCAAGTCACAGGGTAACAATTTAGTAGCCTATATATATCAAGAAGTCTTACAACAGGAAAGGCAAGAGGAAACAGTTAAGTCAGCTATGATCTTGTGGGCTCAGAATATTGGACATTCAATACAATTAGATGCATGGGAGCAGAACTGGAAAAGGACACAAAAATTTACAATGGCTCAGAACCTAAAAAAGAACTATTTTAAGTTGTTTCACAGATGGTACATGACACCAGATAAATTAAAAAAGATTTATAATACAGGTACTGGATTATGTTGGAAATGTCAGAAAGAGGTTGGAACAATATTTCATATGTGGTGGATGTGTCCTAAGGCAAAGAAATATTGGAATGAAATACACCAGAATTGTATTTGTTAAATATGACAAATGGATTTGAGCGTACTGATATAAAGAGACATTGGAGAATACTGTATATGATAACAACAGCTCAAATAGAATATGCCAAATTTTGGAAAACTCAGCAAATACCCACAATTGAACAATGGTGGGGAACATTTATTGAAAACAGAAACGCAGACATGGTCTCTCAGAGATTAAAGGGTAAATTGGACAAGGAGAAAAAGCAGAATGGCAAATCGTAATGGGTAATTGCTGGGAATTGTCAAATGGAAATGACTAATTCATGAGTATGATAATATATGAAGGGGTGACAGTAAAACACCATGGAGCTGGAATGCGAAGAGGGAAATGTATGAACTATCATGTATGATTAACATTGTATTGTGGTACATAAATGTAACAGGCAAAAGAAGCACAGAAAATGAAATCTAGATCAGTGTGGAAGAGCAAGAATAGTTCATGTAGAATTACAATTATACATGTATATTTTATTTGTGAAATTTAATAAAATTATATAAAAAAATCTAGTATTTGCAACAAGGGTGAGAACTAATTTTTAGTTATTTTTTTTTAGTATTTGTTTTAGACATGTGTAGGCTAAGATGTTTGTTGATGTTTGTATGGTTGTATTTTTGTTGTTGTTTTGTTTTCTATGTTTGGTTTGTGTTGTCTTTTCTTGTTTTTTACTTAATATAAAACAGGACAAAAAAAAGCAAAAGGCAAAGGAATGGGGGAGGTACACCTGTGCCTTCTCCCTTCCAGAGCTCCCCCTTCCATTCCCTTGCCTCTGGCCTCAGCATAAAAAAGGAAAGAGAATGGGAGGAGGATTGGGGAGGAGCTACTTCTAATTTTTCCATTTTCATGAGGATTCTGTACCCTGAACCCTCTTGAAAGTGGAAGGGCCACTGTAGACATTTGCAA
This sequence comes from Iguana delicatissima, assembly GCA_948472985.1. Lineage (NCBI taxonomy): Eukaryota > Metazoa > Chordata > Lepidosauria > Squamata > Iguanidae > Iguana > Iguana delicatissima. Next base: position 137,729 of record CAOKZL010002660.1, on the reverse strand, counting down.
CTAGTTACATCCACATATGTGTGACTTCTACAAATTTGATTATTTGTGGGTTTCTCGAACCTTTGCCCTCCATCACAGGTGCTTTTTTCCTAGGGGAACTTTCCTTCTCGGTGGGTCCAATCAGGCCATGCAGCCTTTTAAAAACCCAACTCTGGTCCTCTTCCTCTACCACTAGTCGCTGCTCTGCCAGCTAAAGATGTCTTGCATTCTGATTTCTTGGTACCACAAACCCTCTCCTGATCACCCCCCCCCCAGGAAGGAGATAGGCAAGAGAGAGGAAATAGAGGTCATCATACTGCCCTATCCCCTTTTCCTCTCTCTTCCCTGAACTGGTTTGGACCCTGGGTGCCCATTTCCCCACCATGCCTTTCCTCCTTCTCCTCCCCCTCATTTTGATATTTGAGATTTTCCCCCCACATTTGCAGGTGTCTTGCACCCCTAACTTTAGTGAATGTGGAGGGCCAACTGTAATAAGTACTAATAAGGAGCCCAACCTACCTCATAGTGAGGACAGAAGAGGGAAAAGAACACTTGGTTGTTCTATACAAGGATGGGACAAAGATGGGATAAAAATATAGCAGCACTGCTAATTGTATCATGAGGCTCCTTATTCTGCTGCTCTCAAAGTCTAAAGTCATCCATTAAGGAAAAAAATTCTTCAGATACTTAGGCCCTTTCCACAACTTACCTCTGTCCTGCTGGCATCCAGCGACAATGGCTGCAGTGACTCTCCTAGAGGAGGAGTGCAATGGAGTACTCCACTTCACACTAGTTCCCTGCAGGAACTCAGGAAGTGTGATGATGGCCATGCCTCTTCCTGCTGCAGCACAGCCGGGTACTGCCCCAGGCTGTGCTGGGGCAGGAAGTGTAGCTGTTGCATTTCCAGGACCTCTGCAGCAAAGGTAACTGCAAGCATGCGGCAGGAAGGTGATGCTATCTCTGGCCATTAATGGGGAAAATCTGTCAATCACACTGCCTGGGGATGGGAGAAGGACAGGCCCGGGACGACATTGTGCATAAGTGTCATCTCAGCCCCATCCTCCTCTTGTCTCCATGGTGCGTTGGGTGCATTGCGTGGAAATAGTCTTAGGCTTTTAGTTAGGTGGTCTCACCATTTACATTCTAATAAAAACGTCCAACACACATTTTCTCTGTAAAGACATTCCAGGGGAAACTAACTAGTTTCTAAAGATATGTTGGCTAGCCCAGACTAGCTAATTCTGAAATTTCTTCTCAGATTTGGAGTGGAAAACATGAAAAATGATACCTGTAAGGTTAAATTAAATTGTAAGTCCCAACTAGAGTGGCTGCAAACTTGGTAAGTGAATTCTTGTGTTCATCCCTTTGTTTCCTTTCTAGTTTAGATTAACAACTGGATTTAGCCTATAAACTGTGGGATGAAAGCAAAAGTTGAATCCCATGAAATAAATTTTTGTATCATTTTCCAAGCACTCAGACCATCCTCATATGGGAAGTTTCCTTCAGTTCTACAGAACAATCACAGATCTGGTTCATGTTGGTACTGCCGCGATACAAAAACATGGCTCCAACCCACAGATTCACATGGATCTGTCTGGTTTTTATATGGGATCCTCCTGTACCACACTCACATCATGTCTTCTATCCTGAGCCAGAAGTTGACTCAAACAGTCATGGATATTGTACACCTTTGTACCACTATGGCACAAAAACATGGATTCCGGGAATGGATCCATAGGATTTCTACATGGGATCCACTTAAGCAGAAACAAATCTTGTCACTACCCCAAGACAAAGGCTGGGGAAAAATGCATCTTGTACACTTCTGTACCCCCACAGTGCAAAAACCTGAACCCCAGCAATGTGTCCTCATGAATCCATAGGATTTTTCCATGGGATCAACTCGAACCATATCCAAATTGTGTCTCTCATCTCTAACCACAGGATGAGCCACAGATGTCATGCATCCTCCATGCTGATTTTTTACCACAGCACAAAAACATGGATCCCACGCACAGATCCTCACAGATCCATAGGATTTTTATGTGAGATCCTCATGAGGCATATCCAAATAACATCTCCCATCCCTAGCCACAGTATGGAACATGTAAAAATGGATCCTGTACATTGATGTACCACAACACAAAAATTTGGATCCTGTACATGGATCCTCATGGAGCCATAGATCCATGATTATATTAGTTTAGGGGACCCATGATTTTTTTCTGATTCAGCCTGTGCGTTCACATATGAACCATGACTTCGGTGTGGTTAAGATGGATCTCATATAAAAACCCTGCAGATCCATGTTTTTGCATCATGGTGCTGCAGTGGTGTACTGGATCTGTGATTGTTGTGGTTCACCCTGTGACTAGGGATGGGAGACATGATTTGGATGTGGTACAAGTAGATCCCATAGAGAAATCATATGATTTCATGAGGACCTGTGCCTCAAATCCAAGGGGTTTTTTTGTGTGTGTTGTAGCAGCGCTAGAATGCACCAGATGCATAATTGTTCTGGTTCAATTTATAGAGCCAAAGAAAATCTCCAAAGTGGGAGTGTGTTGAGTGGCATCTTTTGGAAAAACAATACATAATCAGAAGGATCTGTTTTTATTTCATTAGATACAACTTTTGCCCAGACCCTAAACTGAGAACGTAACTATATATATCTATTAAGGCTCATTCTACACAAAGTCACTTGGGAGTAGGCCTCATTAAACTAAATGGGATCTGCAGTAGTGTGCCTTCAAGTCGTTTCTGACTTATGGAGGCCCTAAGGTGACTCCACCACGGGGTTTTCTTGGGCTGTGGGATCTACTTCCGAGTAAAAACACATAGCTTTGCATTGCCCCACATCTGCCCCATTTTAGAAACAAGAACCCCCCTCTTCCCGAAATAATAACTCGGCCTAAACATGGTGAAAAATCTGGAGAGCATCTGACGTCTGCATTAAGTTTTGATTTCCTGCCGCCTGTCTTCGACACAGCCAAGTCAACGGGACTTCCTCTTCGGTAAAATCATTCAGTAGCCTCTCGCGCCTCGCAGCAGCGGAGCGTCTGCGCAAGATTCCACCGAGAGGCTGGGCGACGGAAAGCGAAGGGGGTGCTAAAGGCGGGTGCCTTGGCCGCCGCGCGATTGGTGCAGCCGGGCCGGGGCCGCAGGCGGGCTGCCACGCGGCGCACGATCAGCGCGGCCGGACTTCAACCCGGGCCCGTGACGGCACACGCAGGGTTAAGCGAGACTGGGCGAGACAAGGAGCCCGCCCGCTCCGCGCCTGCGCAGAGGGGCCGGGCTTTAGGCGCTGTCTCGCCCGTTCCCGAAGTTGTCGGGCGCTGGGCAGAAGTTGGCGGCGCTGGGCGGCGGCAGAGGGCGGCGGGGCGGCGCCGCTCGCTCGGGTCCCTGCCAGCTATGGCGTTCCGCAGGCGGACCAAGAGTCACCCGCTGTTCAGCCAGGAGTTTCTCATCCACAACCACGCCGACATCGGCTTGTGCCTGGTGCTGTGCGTGCTTATCTCGCTCATGTTCGAGGTGAGCAGCCCCTGACCAGGGAGCGCCGCCCGTCTTTTCCCCTCGGGATGGATGGGACAGGCGGGCGGAGGCGGCGAGGGCGGCAGCCCTGTCCCGGCGGTGCCCGTCCTTCTGGGTTAATGGCTCCCTCTGTATTTACGAGGGACGGGGTAGGCGGCTGGTGGTGCCGAGGGACTACTGCCTTCCCAGAGGAATGCTTCGGTCTTCTCTTTCTTTCTCTCGGGCCGGTCTTTCTCAGATTCCAGGGGCTCCCACGCTAAGCAACCAGGCTGCTTTTTACTGCTTTTCCTGGGGATCCTCCTTCTCTTGTCCTACTTAAATGCGGCGCGGAAGTCTAAAATCGTCTTCAGTCTTCCCACAAAGCCCGTCCCCTTTTAGTTTCGATCCCTTTTCCACTTGCCCTGCCAACTTCCTTCCTCCTCCGGTGTCTTCAGCCCGTCCTGCTGCTTGCGGGCCTGCCTCGAGAGGTCGGCACGCTGGGGCAGCCGCCGAAGACCCCGGCACGGAAGGGGCACGGCTCCTGATTGGGTGCCGCTGAGGAGGGTCGCCGCTCTCCCTCCCTCCCTCCCTCCCTCCCTCCGGGCCAGGCAGTGGCAGCTTACAAGGCACTCCTGCTCCCGGGTCTTGCTTTTTTCTCCTACCAGCAGACACACAGCAAGTGCTGCTGTGTTCTTAGGGCGGAGGGATGGGGGAGAGGAGTGGAGACAGTTGACTCCTTGCAGCCTTCTCAACAAACTTCTGTCTCTACTGACATGCTCCCCACTTTTCTTTATGGGCTCCTCCAGACTTCCCGGTGGTTCTGGTAAATGTTGGGATATTCTGATTTGGGATTATATACATTGTAATTCCTTATAATAGTTATTTTTGCTCCTCCAACCAGTAATGCCCTAAATGTCCCAGGGTTTTGGCCCCTGCTTCTTGCAAGTGATTTTATTGCTGCTTCTGATCGGTGTTCTTCTGCTGGAGAAATGGTTAAGCTATGAATGTGGTTTCCATGAATCTCGGCCTTACCTTTTGGGAATTTAGCATCTTACCCCATATGCTACTTTTCTAGTATCCACATTACGAGTCCTGCACATTATTGTTTTTCTTGTTTTAGGAGTACTCATAGTGTTAAAGTGGTAATATTGCTTTAGCACTGTAAAAAGTGGCTATACCTCTTTAGCACTGTAATTCTGAAAAGAACACTTCAGACTGGTAGCTGGCATGTATCCATGTTTACCTCACACATTATTTGTATTTTCTGTTTGTTTTTTTAAAAAGTTTTTTGTACAGTGATAAACACTATATCACTTTAGTACCATAACTGAAAAGAAGAGGGGAAAGAAACATTCAGTCTGGTAGCTGGAAATATAATGAGAGAATACTGGTCAGTGGGAAACCTCTGTAGTGAAAGCCACATCTCTATATGAAATGTCTTCAGTGAAACAGCTCAAAAATATATCAGGAGGGACCAAGACAGTGGGTATAGACGTGTGACATTTACCTGTATCAGAAGCTTCTAACAGCAACAACAGCTCACATGACTTCCAGTGGACATAAAAGGTTGCCACTAAGACTGGGATTTCAAAAGAAAAACAATGGAACAAGAAGAGCTACACCTCCCATCAAATCCCAAGGCCTTTGACTGTATAGTATAGGGCTGTTGGTCCTAATCCTACTGCTGCGTTGTCTAGAGGAAGGGAAAATGGAGGCATGGCTTCTGCTGATCTCTGTTACTTGATCACCCACAGAGGTAAAGCAAGTGATAAGCAAGAAGAACTGCTTTTACTCATTCCTCTCTGTTTTTGTTTGCTCTCCGGGTTGGGAAATTAATGGGATTGGACTTAATTCTGCCTACCATGCTTCTGAGGAAGGGAGTGAGTAAGCGGAGAGAGTCACAGGTACTGCTGTTGGCTGTTGCCCACTCCAATAAACAAGTAAATCAAGTGGCTATAAAGAGCAGCGGCTGTGGCTTCTGCTTTCTAAGGAGGCACATCTGTTATGACTTGGTACAACAGGCCAGGGCCTAGGAGATGAGACTGAAAGCAGCAACTGCTCTTTGATGTTCTTTCTGCTTGTTGCTCACTTGATCTGCCAGCTTCTTTTGCACTTTCTTATAAAAAAAAATCACAGGGAGAAGATGCTGCCTTCAGTTGCTGTGCCAGTCTTTCTCTGTGGTACAACAAGCACAAATTACAAGTGCCACATTTCCCAAAGGAAAAACAAAAGAGGGATGAGAAGGATGGGAGGTCCACAAGTACTTGTTGCCCTACCTCCTTGCTTATCCTGATATAGGTATGAATTAGAAATAATAAAGTAGAAATAAAGTAGAAGCTGGGGGCTTACGTCAGAGGAACGGAGAAAGATTTAAGAAGGGTATCACGTAGCTAGGATGTTGATCACATAGCCAGGGTGTCATTTATTGACTGGCTGCGGTAATTGCAGATTGTAGATAAGCACTTTCCGGGGTCTGAGCGCGGGGGTAATTAGCTAGTAACAGCATGTGGTATTTGTGATCCCGGAGGGGCGGACCGAGACATGCCTGCGATCTTTGCTGTGATCTTTGTGTATGCTGTGAACTTTGTCTATAAAAGAGCTGTGCAACTTGAATTCAGGGCTTTTGGTCTTTTGGAGACATCCAGCCAAAAGCCCGCGTGTAATAAATTACTCTTTTTCTTGCTCTGTGGTCTCTGTGTTCTCTGGGCTCCTGCAACAATCCAACTGCTGAGGAAGCTGCCCTCTTTAGGACATGCATTCACTTTTTAACCACTTTCCTATCCTAGCTCCTTTCCTAATAGTGTACTGCAGTTAGACAAAGTCTCCTCCTCTTTCACTATTACTGTTCTATCTACTTGCCTTTTCACTTCATTCTGAAGTCTTTTTTAACATTGCCCAGTCCCAAAGTAGAAACAGAGTACTTTGTCCTGGAGGCAAAGACGTATTGTTCTTTCACTTTACTTTTAAAGTGTAAAGGCTTTCCATAGAGACATTTGTTTTGATGTATGTCCATTACTCATTATTTCCATGGAATTTTAATTCTGAATTCCTTCTTCCCAATATTCAGCTGGCCCAGAGACTGGTAGTCCAATAATTCATTCACTGGTGAACTTTTGGGGTTTACTAATCTGTCATTTGCAAAAACTACTGTGTGCTAGGTGTAAGAGCATTGTTCATACTTAAGCAGAAGGCCTTTCTGGCTTTATAACTTCTTCTGTGGTCTTCCATGTGTGCTACATTTCTTATTTTGTCATAAAACAAAGTAGGCCTATTGAAGTTGCCACACTGAGGTAACTTCCATCATTTGGCCATGTATTTTTGTCATTATTTAGCACATCCTGTTGGTTACTTCCAACTAGAGTACATCCATTCAGTCAATTGTTGAATGTTAAGTGAACTACAGGTAATTCCCATTGATTGAAGGAACCTGCTCCAATTAACAACAGAATTTAGACCCCTGTATGTGTTGTTCTTAAAGCCGTGTCCCAGGGACTCTGTAAAGCCCTAGATGTTTTTCTCTGTGAGATGAGGTAAAGCACAGATTTCTATGGAAGACACACATACACATCCATACATTCATAGTGGTGACCACCTACAGTCAGAAGAGTTCCTGAGCATGTCTTTTTGATATTTCCTTTCTGAATTAAACCCTCTCAAGGAAATTTCCAATTTAACAAATCAAGAAGTTAACTGTAGCATACCATAATATAAAAAATAACAATACAAACAGTACTAACAATAAATCATAAAGTCCAGCATTATAGTTCTGAAACCTGATCAGTTGATCTCAGTTAAAACAGTGCGAAACCATACAGTAATAAACTGCATTTTCCTCTTTTGTTCCTTCATTGTTGTTTATCTTCATTGGAAGATTTTGGTACTCAATAGAATCCTTGCTCTCTTGTTTTATTCCGAAATTTCACCCTTCTCTCTGTTTCTTCAGCCTCCTTTCCTCATAGCAGATGCCTAGGATCCAGCCTCCAGGCTTAGTTTCTTCTCACTTCCCATCTCCTGCGTGGTGGACTCTTGTGAACATTTTACTGCTGACTTGATATGAAAATATCCTCCGTGTGATTCATGTGCAGACTTGCCTTTTTGTGGCATGCAGCTGGAGGGTTCCTTTATGAACTTTACATAGTCTGTAACGGTATCCTTATTGCAAGATTTGGGTAGTTGTGAATTGAGGCTCTCTCTCTCCCTCCCCCTTGTGATTTCTTTCAAGTTCTTTCTCCATGTAACTGTATGCTTTTTGCCTCAGCAGTCCTGGCACTTTGCACAGAAATGCCAGGAATGCTGAGCTCTTCCTACCATCTTTCTAGCTCTCCTCCTTTCCTATTCCCCACCCCCTCCCATCTCTCTAAGCAGGGTAGCAACTCTTGTGAAACTTGGTGGATGATATTCTCCTGATGTGGATTCTAGGGTAGCCCTGCCAACAGTCAAGGGGTGTGTGTGTGTGTGTGTACACACCCATGTCTGTGGCTCTGTTGACTGTATGACTGAGAAGCTGAGCATTAAAGAGACACCTTCTTTCCAGCTCAGTGCCACGTTTCAAAGCAAACTGATGGGGGCAGGGGAAGCAAAGATGGGAGCTTTGTACTTGCAAATTAGAGAAAAGGAAATTTTAACTGCTTTACTGAGCATATTTCTTACCTTCTTGATTTCCATTCACTTGAATTAACAAGTAGTTTTCCCAGTACACAACTTCAGTGGTTGGAGAGGGAGAAGTTGAAGTGAGCTGATTTAATTAGTCAGAAATCCCATCTGGCACGGATATGAATTCCATAGCCACATGCAAATACCGTTGCACACTGGCTACAAGTTTTATAGCTACTTTTCTAAAAGACTAAATTTTTTTAAAAATTGGCTTCATGTGAGTGACTGTGAGTCTCATTAGCTTGGAGGGGAAATCTGGCTTACCTTGAGATAAAATGTACAGAAAGAGAAACAGTGAGATGGTAACTGTTGTTTGGAATTGACCTCTACTTGTTTAGCGTGAAAAGTGATTTTTTAAACTTGGAGATTATCTCAGTTGAATCTAGTGGACCAGTAAAGAGAGTTACTTCAAAGTAAATACTTCAGGCGTCCTCCCCATACAAATTTTTGGCATTTGGTATAAAAAATGATATCTCATTTGATCAATTTTTGATATGGAGCATAAGAGATGAGCTGGACTTTGCTGCAAGATTTTCTCCCTTAAGAAGATAAATATCGATCAAAAGGATTACTGCAGAGGCAAACCAGTATTCATAACATTAATTTAAACAGCTATTAAATACTTTTTGTTAATACAACCCTGCATTTTTATGAAAATCCAGGTCAGAGTTGGAAGTGGGGATGTGTCCTATTCTGCATGGAATTGTTCTCCTTTTATGTGCTGCTGGATCTAAGAAAATTGTAAACCTTGGACACAATCCTAAAGCTTTGCACCATGCCTACCACTTTAGGATGTTATGTCCAACATTACAGATGGATCTGCAACAGTATCTGTATAATATCTTTCTGGGCTGCTGCCTTATAGAGATGGGACTTGAGAAGCCTGTTTGTGGTGGAGGAGCAAACCTAGATGTAGTGCTGAGGGATTCCTGTTTAAAAAGTGCAGTTTTGAGCTGCATCAACGGGAGAATAGTGTCCAGATCAAGAGAAGTGTCATGGGCTTCCAGCACCTATACTCAGAGTCTGAGGCAGCAGAATCTGCTCTGAGCCCTGACAGAGACTGCTGCAGTAGAACCTGCAGAGCAGATAGTACCACCATCCGCCCCAGGGACAGAGATGTCAGCCCCAGCAGGAAGCCCTGCTCACTCTAACACAGAGAATAATCTAGCCATACCTACCTTTGCCCAGTGTAGACACCAAAAGAGTCTCCTGCATCGCTCCCAGCGAATTTATGCCAAGTACCAATTAATCAGGCACCAGCTGCGCTGACCCTGGAGCCTATAAGAACTGAGCCTTTCCCCTGTAGCCTTTGTCAGCAATCAACTGACCATTTCTCCTGTGCATGCTTCTGTTTGCTGCCCTTGCCTGTGTTTCTGCTTTTGATTTGTGTTTGTTTTTGCCTGCCTCTGATTTATGGACATTCTTGGGACCCTTATTGCCTCCCATTTGCAAAGCTGTTTCCTTCAGTAAACTGACCACTTAAGTTACTGCTGAGTTTCTGACCTGTGTTTGTTATCAGCTTCTCCTGGCTGCCAGCCCAGAGCAAGCTTGGACAGGAAGTAGTAGTTCCACTCTGTTCTGCCTTGGTCAGACTGCATCTGGAATCCTGGACACCACAATTCAAGAAGGTTACCAACAAGTTGGAACATTTCCAGAGAAGGGCAGCAAAGATGAGCAAAGGTCTGGAATCACTTAGGGAGTTATGTATGTTTAACTTGGAGAAGAGAAGACTAAGAGGTGGCATGATAACTGTATTTAAACGTATGCGAGCATGTCTAAGATGGAGTGAGCTTGTTTCCTGCTGCTGCGTAGACTAGAGCAAACACCAGTGGATTCAGATTACAGGAAAGAGATTCTGCCTAAACATCAGGAAGAACTTTTTTTTACTGTAAGAGCTGTTTGGCAGTGGAATAGGCTGCCTCAAAGGGTGATGAAATCTCAGTCTTTGGAGGTCTTTAACCAAAGGTTGTATGGGCATCTTTGGGCATTACTTTAGCTGTGTGCAAGGCAGGGGGATTGGAACTAGATGGCCCTTGTGGACCCCTTCTAGCATATGGCGAATGGTTTTACACTGTCCCTGAAGATAAAGGTTTGCAGTTTTGGTGGACTCCTGGACTCAGCCTTGAACCTGGGAGCAAGGTTTCTGTGATGGCTGGAAGTGCGTTTGCACAATGAAAGCTAGTGCTCCAGCTGTGCTCATTACTGAACATACCTGGCATGGCCACACTGAGAGATGTAATAGTTACACACCATTTAGATTACTATAATATGCTTTGTTCGGAGCTTCCTTTGAAAAGTGTTTGGAAACTTCAGTTGGTACAGAGTTACAACAAGACGGGCTGGTTATGACCTATAAGCCCAATAAGCTTAGGTCCAGGCTGTCTAACAGATCATATCTTGCTGTATGAGCCTGCCTGGGCCCTGACATCCTCAAAAGAGACCTTTTTTAAAAGTCTTCTCACCTGGCTTTCTTGGTGGCTACCCTTGGCCGTGGAACTCCCTTCCTAGAGAAGCTAAAACAGCCTGCTCCTGAAGGTTTTAAGGGAAGCACTTTTAAGAGAGTTGCATTGTTTTATTTGTACTGGTTTTTAAGTGCTTTTTATCCTTTTTAAGTGTTTTAAATTGTTTTGATATTAATAGTTCAATTCTATTTTAATGTTTACCCTTTATGTTTTTGATTTTATTGTAATCACTTTAATTTGTAAGCCCTCTCTCAGTCCCAGTTTTGGGGAAATTATGGGTTATAAATAGGCTTAGTAGTGGTAAAAATAATAAGGTCATCACAGCTTAAAACCCTTTTTAATGGCTTTGGCTGGGTTGTCAGGTGCATCAATTATCCACACTCTAGTTAACCTGTTGGCAAGTACTCTAGTACAGTGGTGTGCCTTGTGCAGTTGTCCAAATGTTGGATTTCATGTCCCATTTCTTCTAATTAGAATATCGAGTTGTGGATATGCAGGGACTTATAGTCTAGCAGCATCTGGGAGACCACATGATTCCTGCCCCTACTGTAATGAGACTACGTTTTAAAAGGTAGAATTGGGGTTCAGCCACCCTGTTAAAATTCCCCAATATAATTCAGTTATCATAATGCATTTGCAAAAGTAATGCTTTCAGTTCTTTATAAAATGTGTATCTTTCAGTAACCGGCACATAGATTTCTACTACTGATGTTAGTGTGTTATTGTATTTGATCTAGACTCCTAACTGTCAGCCTTTTTCATTCAAGAAAACTAACTCTGGTCCAAGATTGCCTTTAATATATAATACCATTCCATTATTCTTACTTTGTCCTGCTGATACAAATTCCTCTTCTCATTTTTTTGCTTTAACTATTTAAAGCGGGGGTGTCAAACTCAAGTTCATCTTGGGCCTCATCAGCTTTATGGTTGCCCTGAAAGAGGCAGTTGTATCTATAATACGATATAAATGTGTGTACTCTTTTATCATATTAAATAATTGCCTCTGCATTTCATTATTACTGGTTTTAGTAGTAATTAGCTCTGAAACTAGAAGTCTAGGAAAAATAATACCAAACAGATATTCAAGCATACAGCTATTGTACAATTTATTGAAAAATGTGTTTTGAAAACAAAGTTATTCTTTTTAATAATCAGACAAATATTACTTAGCACTGTTTATTACATTAACTTGATTTAACTTCTTGGTCCCAGTTGAGACAGGTAGAACAAATAATTGTGCTCTGATCAAAGGTGCAATCTGTGGCATGTGAAGTTGATAAGGTGATGTTGTCTGGCCCTGCACCTATCAAGTAGATCCCACCTCACCTTGAGACACCATATGAAACACCTTCTTCTCTGTGCCTCTTTCTGCCCCTCAGCTAAGAAGCAGCATCCCTACAACGCTGAGGGAGAAGTGACTAGTGGGGTGCCACAGGGTTCTGTCCTGGGCCCAGTGCTATTCAACATCTTCATCAATGACTTGCATGAAGGAGTGGAGGGCATGCTGATCAAATTTGCAGATGACACCAAACTGAGTTGCCAATACCCCAGAGGACAGGATCAAATTTCAAAGTGACCTTGACAGATTGGAGAGCTGGGCCAAAGCTAAAGAAATGAATTTCAACAGAGACAAATGTAAGGTCCTATACTTAAGCAGAAAAAATGGAATGCACAAATATAGGATGGGGGACGTGTGGCTGGATAGCAGTACGTGTTAAAGGGATCTAGGAGTCTTGATAGATCACAAACTGAACATGAGTCAGCAGTATGATGTAGCAGCCAAGAAAGGCAATGCAATTCTTGATTGCATCAGTAGGAGTCTGTTGTCTAGATCGAGGGAGGTAATGGTACCACTCTATTCTGCATTGGTTAGGCCTCATTTGGAATACTGTGTTCTGGGCACCTCAATTCAAGAAGGGTATCGACAAGCTGGAACATGTCCAGAGGAGGGCAACCAAAATGGTGAAAGGTCCGGAAGCCATGCCCTATGAGGAATGGCTTAAGGAGCTGGATATGTTTAGTCTGAACAAGAACAGGTTAAGAGGGGACATGGTAGCCATGTTTAAATAATAAATATTTGAGGAATGTCATGTCAAAGAGGGAGAAGGCTTGTTTTCTGCTATTCCAGAGACTATGACAAGGAGCAATGGATTCAAGCTGCAGGAAAGGAGATTCCACTTGAACCTCAGGAAGAACTTCTTGATGGTCAGAGCTGTCCAACAGTGGAATATGCTGTCTCAGAGTGTAGTAGAGTCTCCCTCTTTGGAGATTTTTAAGCAGAGGCTGGATGGCTATTTGTTGGGAATGCTTTGATATGGGTTCCTGCATGGCAGGGGGTTGGACTGAATGACCCCTGTGGTCTCTTCCAACTCTATGATTCTATGAGTTTTTCTCCAAGCCCAGTCACCCCTGCTTTCCAGCGGGAATGAAAGAAGGTCTGGACTTGTTTGTTTAACCAAAGAGGAGGTGCATACTTTTTTTACTAAGGAAAGACAAAGGAGAGGAAGAAACTGCCCATGGCTCCTATCAAGGGAAATGGAGGGCTCAGGAACAAAAGGTGGAAACACATTTGCACATGCCTGCCATGCCATCTCACTCTCTTTCCCTCTCTCTCTTTATTCACACACAGTCACATTCTTCCTGTCATCTACATGTACCTTCACAGAAACACCTGTGGCCTTCTTCAGTTCCCCCAGTGCACTCTAACCAACAATTACATTACAGTGGGCTCTTGTCTCTGGGCCTTTCAGGCACTGAGTATTTCTGTAGTAAGCAGAGCAATCCTGCTAAGTTGATAGGTACTATCTGAGGGCTAGGGTTGCCAGATTTCGAGGCCTGGCCCTGATTCTCACAGCTTTCGTGGGATGCTGCAAATTCACCTATTTTAACAACCTCAGCACCAGCAAAGAGGAAACAACTGTGCAAAAATCTCCAGCTCAGCAGTGCAGAAACTTGCTACAATCAAAAAGGCTTAATTGATTTGTTGTTACAGGTTGCAAAGACTCCAAAGACTTTTTGTATTGACTTAGCTAGCTCTCTTCTTCATTCTCAGTGTCTATTCAGCCAGGGCTCACTCTCTGTTCTGCTCTGCATATACTTTCTGGCCAGAAGCAAATAGGCTAGATTCCTTATCCTGCCTCTTTAAATTGCTGAGAAAAAAAAATCTCATTTACCTACATTTAAAATGGCTTATGAGAACATCAAAATAGTTAAAGATTGTCTACATTTGGATCAGCCATTTAATTGAAATGGAGACTATAATCAAATCAGAGGAAGACTAGGATTTGAAGGAACTAGGTAGAATTCTCAAGTGTAAAGATATATCACTGAATACCAAACTCAAGATTGACTGTATTTCTAATTTCTATTTACAGTCAGCCCCCCACTTTTGTGGGTTTAACTTTCACAGATCTGATAATTTGCCAGTTTCTCAAGCCTCTGCCACCTTCCACTTCAAGTGCTTCTTTTCCAGAGCAACATTGGCAGCTCCAAGCAGGCCACAAATCCCTTTAAAAAACTACCTCTCAGAAAGGTAGAGTGTGGGAAAGGATTTTCCCTCATTCAAAGACCAAATCTCTTGATTTTGAAGTGGCAAATACTGAATAACATTAAAATCAAGAAGTCTCCTCAACTATAAGAAATTTTTTCTTCCTGAAACTTAAGACTCTCCTGGAGTACTGTACTGGATACAGTCTTTTGTTTGTCTAGTTAAAGGGATTCCCAGCAACAATACACTCTTTTTTTTAATTAAAATTTCTTCTATGGTAGACAAAAGAAGTGGGAGGAAGGAGCAGGGGAAGAAGGATTGAGAAGGAAATCTATTGCTCCCTTCTTTTTTAAATTTTTCTTTTTTGAATTTGTTACAATAACAATAATTTTGGCTTTCTGATTTCATTCACCCAAAACAAACCAAACACTAAGCACAGAGAGCACAGGAGAAACAACTAAATACATATTTTCCTTTTATCAGTTGTGTTTTGTCTTTCTGTGTGGTTCACCCTCGGCCTTTCTTGTGTCCTGCCTTTCTGTCTTTCTTATGATATTTAGATTTTGCTTTGTTTTGTGTTATTTTCCTTTGGAGTACTTTATTCCCCTCTCAAAGGGAGCGAGATATGACTTCGGCTGCTGGCTAGAACAAGCAGAATCTGACCTTCATGCAGAAGAGGTAGGTAGCAGTATGCAGAAGAGATCTTCCTCCTTTGTTAACCTTTTTTTTTTGGAAAATATATGCAATGCATATGTGATCATTAAACATATGTGGAGGATTTTCTTTGCATACTCTTCATTGCATCTCTTGAAAATGCTGGAAGAACTGGTTGATATTGAAATCCAAATATTGAGAGGTATCTTTCAGTTGATCCATGTTAGCTAGTCCATAAATTCTTATTGATTTTCTGCCAGCTGTAGAGAGCATAATGTTTGCCTGGAGGTTGCAGTCATTATTTGTTGCGTTTTGTTCATGTCAGTGATCTTTACGAGAAACATCATGTGTTAAGAGGGTCAGATGCCTATTTCCCAGTATCTGGACCCAGTTTAGTGATCTGCTAGGAATTTAGAAAAGTGGAGATGATAGATACATTTTGCTTTGTGTATTGCTTATTCTGTTATTATCTTCTAAGTAGGAAAAGGTTTCCAGGAAGCTGATGTGGTCCAGTTGTAAAAGATGCAGGTTCTGTGGTAGCTCGGTCTCTGAAGAGAAAGGGGAAGGTGGGCTTGTGTTTTGAGGGTGAGTGTTGGTTGTTTGCCTGCATTGTTTGGAGGCTTATGTGGGTGCTTTTTTGTTGTTGTTTATGCCCATGTGTTAGAAGCGGGTGGCACTTCTGCTGAGTCATTGACTTCTTTACTGTAGTGCACAGAGCATGGAAAAAAATGAGATAAACTTGAAGTCTTAGCATAAGAAGGCAAATATTTAACAGGCATCACAGAAACCACGCTGAATGAGTGTCTTGATTACAGTGTAGTAATGAAAGTTTATAACCTATCCCAAAAGAACAGACCAAATGGGAAAGGAGTAGTAGTAGCATTATATGCAAGGATGTGTACATCTGGCAGGATATCCATGATTTAAAGCATGGAAAACAGATTGTTAGCCTTTTGGTAAAAATTAAAGCAGCGGTGGCGGTGGAACAGTGACTTCATTGTAGGTGTCTGCTTTTAGGTCCCCCAGCCAGATTGAAGATTTGGATGATGTCTCCCTAAATCAAATTATGAAATATTGGAAAAGGAGAGCTAAAGTAAAAATGGGGGACTTCAGTCACTCTGATATTCTTAGCAGAAGTCACGTTCTGCCAAGAGTGTAAGTTCGCATAAATTCTTCACTAGCTTTGCAATTTTCATTGTACCAAAGGATTTGATTCCAACCAACAAAGATGAACTGGTCAGTGGAGTGGAAATAGTGGGATCCTTAGGTGGGAATGACCATGTTCTATTAAGATTTGTTGTACAGAGGAAAGGAGAGCCAAACGTAGTCAGATGCTTACAGTGGACTGATTTTAGGAAGCAGAGGGAAATACTGCATGGAATCCTATGTTCAGAAATGCTCAGATGGAAAGGAGTTCATTATGTATGGGAATTCTTTAAAAGCAAGATAGGAAAAGCACAGTTGTGAAGGAGAAAAGTGGAAAGTGTCTAAAGAAACCAGGGAGGAATGTAGAACTTTCAGAGGAGCTGGGATTTAAAAGAGACAGTTATAAGAAATGGAAGAAGGGGAAACCACGAAAGAGCCACAACCATAAACAAATAGTCAATGCCTGCAGGAAGGAAGTCAGAAAAGCTAAAGCTCAGATTGAGTTCAGGCTCCTGATTGTGTCCAGTTCTGGACAACACGGTTCAAGAAGGATATTGACAAGCTGGAACATATCCAGAGAAGGGAAGACAAGATGATCAAAGGTCTGGATACTAAGTATTATGAGCAACAACTTAGGGAGCTGGATATGTTTTGCTTGGAGAAGAAAAGAATGAGGGATGACATGATATCCATCTTTAAATATCTGAAGCAATTTTATGTAGAAGATGGAGCAAGCTTGTTTTCTGCTTTTGTGGAAAAAAGAATGAACCAGTGAATCTAAATTACAAGAAAAGGGATTTCACATAAGAGCTGTTGGGCAGTGGAATAGATTGCCTCAGAGGGTGATAGACTCTCTGTGTTTGGAGGTATTTGAACAGAAGTTGGATGGGCGTCTTTCAGGAATTCTTTAGTTCTGTATTTCTGCATGACAGAGGGTTGGACTTGTTGTCCCTTCGAAGTCCAAGATTCTGTTATTCTGTAGTTCTCATCCTATTAAAACTTTGTCACAAGCATTGCAGTCAATGTTTTTGCTCTTGTCAGAGTCAACTTTTTCCAATGTGTGACTCATAGATTATTTTTATTTTAGTTTTTGCATCAGCCTTGGTTCCAGCTGCTCCACTTTTGCACACTATTTGTTGCAAAATACATACGTATGCTGGAAATGAATTTTGTTTAAAAGTCCAGACTTCCTTCTTAGATATGCAATAGTTGATGCACAGGAGTCATTAGAACTGACTTCCATCTCTGGCACCAGAATAAGGAGTACATTTACTTTTGTTAACACATTTCTGAGATAGATTTCTACCCAGATGTATACTTGACATAATCAGTGTACAATGTTCCACTGAAACTAATAATTGCCTTTCTATTTTCTTTTTGATGCTTCCTGGCTACAAATGTCTTCTTTAGTTCTACTTGACTATTTTTTTTTTTAAATATCCTTGCTTCCCTGTTCACCTGAATCCTTCTGAATTTTATGCTCAGAAATGCATTCATTTTGGAGAACTGCTGTCTATTCTACCCTTTGGTTATCTGAAAATGAGGATTAAGCTTTTTTCTGACAAGCCCCTTTTACTTCACAGCAGGCCAAAATTTTGTAGGTCAGTTCTAGCTTGGAAGAAAAATTTATTTGCTCCCTGATTAGCATCAATACAAACATTTAAGTTTGGCATAGGGAAAAAAATCAGTATTCTTTCCTGCTGCCCTTGTCTTGAAAGAGCTAGATTTTTCATCCCAGCTCACATTTTTTTTTGAAAAGGAAAAAAAAAGGAAAATTTTAGATCCAAAAACTTTTCATTTAAGATAAAAATCGAGATGTTTCCATACCACTCAAGTGCAAACAAAGGTTAGAAACACAAAACTCAGGCAGCCCCTTCATCTTCTATCAGTAAACATGTGCTCTAGGTTAAAACCTCACATATTGTACTTCCTTAGAATTTAGACATCCACTCTGTAGCTGGCGTTGGCATCATGTGGCTCCCCAGATGTAGAACAGAAGTTAGAATCATAGAGTTGGATGATCACCTAGTCCAACCCCCCGCCATGCTGGAACATACAATTAAAGCATTTCTGAAAGATGCCTGTCCAGCCTCTGGTTAAAGGCCTCCAAAGATGAAACAGTTCATCTCTCTCTGAAGCAGTCTATTCCAATGTTAAACAGAACTTACGGTAAGGAAGTTCTTCCTTATGTTTAGACTGAATGCCTTTCCTGTAATTTGAATCCGTTGGTGTGTTTGCTAGTCTCTGCAGCAACAGAAAACAAGCTCACTCCAACTTCTATATGACATAGATGCATATGTTTAAAGGTAGCCATCGTGCCACCTCTCGGTCTTCTCTAAGTTGAAGATACACAACTTCCTAAGTCATTCCTCATAAGGCATGGTTTCCAGACCTTTGATGTAGTTGGACGGCAACTTGTCACTATTTACTATATTGGCTGTGGCTGCTGGGACTTGCAGTGTAACAAAAACCTAGAAGGCTGCAAGATTCCCACGCATGTTAAAAATGAATATTTGACATACATTCCACAGATTTCCCCACTCTGAAAATCTTTGAATATTTGAAAAAATCTATATCAACAAAACAGGAAAGAGTATTTCACAGCCATAGAAGATGATTGTATACAATGGGATGTTTGTGGCTGAAAGTAGAAATCCTGTTTTTTAAAATGGCTTAAATTTCCAGGAGAGAGAAATAGACAGAATGTGAAGACAGACACCTTAACCTGTAAGCTTAATTAGTTTTTATCTGTTGGTCACTTTAGGATCACTTGTGGGCTGGGAGGTGATAACAGAAATAGTTTGAATAAATAAATAAATATTAATTGCTATTTCACTTCTACACAGTGAGAAGTGAATATTTTCCATAACATAGGTTGGAAGTTTTGGTGCCTGGTGGAAGTCTGGAATAAATAGATACATTTGAAAGTGGCACAGACTAGTTATGTTTCTGCTTCTGAAAGATACGTAGTATTCACATGATGATATCTTTTACTTACTTGCTTCACTTTCTTAAACAGGAATTCTCTTTGACTGAAGATTCTGTAATGTTGTCTTTTTTTCTTTTCATTCTTGTGGCAGTGATCTCAAGATGTGAGAGGATGGAAGGTTATGTCCTCTTACATCGGCTTTCTAGTTAGTTAGATAGTGCTGGACCAAGAGAAGTCCTGAAGCCATTGGACTGTATAGATTCTACCTTCTTTTTTGTTGTTGTCAGAGATGCATCATGAGCCTCTGTGTTCTTTGGTACCCAAGAGACTGTGGATCTGATCCTGGGTGTTGTCTGGAAGGTAGTGGAGATGGTTTTCATGGCTGGGCTGTTAAGGATAAAAGTTGTGCATTTCCAGTTGCTGCAATTCAAAGTAGAGATTTGAAGTCTTTTCAGAAAACTTTATTCTTATCTAGCATGATATTTGGGATTTTCTTCCTCTCCCCTCAAAAAAGAGGAGAAGGAAGATGGACGGGTATATTTGTGGGAGAATATTCAACTCTACCAATATATAATAATAAAATATAAAGAGTCAATAAACTAAACTTCTATCCAAACAAGTTGTAATGGTGAGTGACCATCAAACTAAAAAGGTGGCAATCAACCATACCTACTGTGTCTGGATAGGAGAGCATTTCTCCCTCCATAAAGCACAGTATAGTTTGAGAGCTGTCTTAGACCCAGCTCCTTACATCCAAGTGACATAAGAAGCACTTAGGTTAACACAGCAACTTCCGTTCTTTCTGGACAGAAGTAGACTAGCCATGGTTACCCAGCTCAAGATACATACATGTACATAGATGGTACCAAGAGATACATAGATGTACATGTACATACAATAGGAAGAAAACTCTTAACATTTGCAGAAATGTTGAAGCTATTGCGAGGAGGAGCCTTTTTATGATTTCTTTGGAAAAAATGAAAATGTACAGATTTTTTTTTAAAATGCTGAATTACAGATTAAAATATTTGGAACTTAAAATGCATTATGTACAATTTTGCTTAACATCAAAGTACCGTGTTTGAGGTATTAAAAATAAAGTCTATTCAGAAAATGATTATAATTGCTTTTACATTTTAAGTTAAGTCTTTATTAGGAGGCTAGAAAAGTCTTGAACTGCAAGGGACACTTGTCCTATAAGAAACCTGTTTTGCTTTTGCTGGTTTATAACAAGCAGGCAAAAGAAAAACTCTAATAAAAATAGAAAAAGTGCTCAAAGTTAGTAAAACAAAGAAAATTATTTTTTTTCTCCCTTAATCTTCTATAGTTCCAAGTGGACTTAACGAAATCATTCTCATAAAAAGAACTAAGAGAAGGCAACCAAGTTGAGGAACTACAGTGCTGTTAAATACTGTACATTGTTTTATGTAAAGGTCTATCTTGTGGTTATATCCTGTCAGATTGGCTTTAGCTTATGGCAACCCTATCAGTGAGAGACCTCCAAGAGTATCAGCTATCCAGCTCAGGTCTTGAAGACTCAGGGCTGTAGCTTCTTGGATTGAATAAATCAATTTGTAATATGGTCTTTCTTTTTTCCTACACAAAAATCTGCCTACTACCTAGTTTTTAGAAATAATATTTGGGGAGTAAATACATGAACCACCTCTCTTAAATACTTTATTCATCATTGTTAAAAGAAAATCCATAATCCTTTCTCCATCCCTCCATTTTTTGTGGAGGGTGGGAAAATAAAACTTTGGAAAACAAGCCAGAAAAAATAGTTTCTTCTTCATGGTCTCTGTGACTCACACAAATGGGTCATCTGTGCCTGCGCAGTGCACTGTTTGGAACCTTCTAGAGCAGTGGTTCTCAACCTGTGGGTCCCCAGATGCTTTTGGACTTCAGCTCCCAGAAGCCCTGAGCATTGACCATAGTGGCTGGGGCTTCTGGGAGCTGAAGTCCACAAACATCTGGGGACCCACAGGTTGAGAACCACTGTTCTAGAGCTTTGGAAAAAGCGTTTTTGTGGGAGCCCTGCTCTGTCCCCTGAGGCTATCTATATAAGCCAGCTTCCCACCAAAGCCTTCAGTTCCTTTTTGTTTGCCATGGCAGCAGCACCATTAGGAGCCTTCTCAGAGTTTTCTCATGGTATACGGTTTATGGACTTCCAGTCTTCAACTTGTATTAATGGTTTTTGGCTCTTCTAGTGTTTTGGCTTTGGTCTTCTATTCTCATTTTTATGGCTTGAGTTCACAGTCTGGTTATTTGTTTTGGTTTTCCTGTCTCCCCACTTTATGGCCTCAGCAGCTATCTTTAAATGCTGCCCTTCTTGTGGAGGTAAGGTCCCAGATAAGGATGGCCAGTCCAAGTGTCTTCTCCACTTGGGAGTGGGCCATTATGTGGATCCTGTTCTCACTGCCAGCTCTTGACTCTGCAGATGAGATGCACAAGAGTGGCTAAAGTCTTGTTTTGGGAAACCGTGTGGAGTGCATCCAACATTGCCTCTCAAAATAGGCCTTTGTATACTGCCTCAGTAATGGCGGCAAAATCGGAGAACTGAGTGAGCTCCAAAGCTCCCTCCATTACTACCTCTTCATTGGTGGTGTGGCCTTCTTCTTAGTCTTTGGGGTTAGGAGACTCCTGAGCAGATCCTATTCCTCTGTTCCGCCTTCTGTATCAACTGTGGCTCCACCTCAACATTCTTTGGTACCAAGAGATACTGGTACTAACCAAGGAGAGCAACAGTGACTTCTTTAGTGACTTCTTTGAAGGACAGGAGGTGAGTTCCTTCAACACCAGGAAGGTTGATCTCACATTTAGTCTCTATAAAATGTAAAAAAGAAGAAAACTAAATACGTTCCTTCCTGTCACCATTCACATGAGATGCACATGCAACAGCCATTGCTGGTACAGGGGGTCTTGGAGCCTGTTGAACTGCATTTGTGGCCTCAAGAGGCTCCTGCTTCTGTTTCAGTGGCTGCTTCACCATTGGGGGTTCAAGCTCCTGTACATTCCCCACGCCTGGCCAAGTCAAGCGTGCCTTTGGAAGCCAATTTCTTGCCTAGTCAACCTGTAGCCTCACAGGAACGTTCTCTTTCGCAGCGTTTGCCATAGGAGTGTGAGGTGACAACCCCTGATGCACAGGCCAGACCTCACTCTCCACCACCTCAACAACATGGTCGTCATGATTCACCATCTGTGTCCTTGTGAAGGTCAGCATTGAGCTCCCACGTGGCCCAGCCTCACCGAAGGTTTGGGGTAAAGTCCTATCATTATCACTCTCCTCGCTGCAAGCAGACCATTGCTATACTTATTCATGGTACTCTCCCTACAGTTTGGCAGACTTCTTTCCATCTTTTGGTGAATATTATAGAGGCTGCCATCCTTATTGTGGACGGTACTGCTATGAGGAGGAAGCCAACTATATACCATGTCATGAAAGATACTCACCATCTGTCTCCTTGATGCCATTCTCCTTTCACCTCTCTGTTGAGATCTCCCTCTAGAAAGAGACACTGATGGGGTCCACATAGTGCTCGATCTACTTCTCAAGCTCCTTCTGCTGACACCCTGCAGCCCACTGAGGAGTTGACCCATGCTACCAGGCATGTTGCTACCACCATACTGGATACTTACCAGCAACCATCTCCATCTTCCTTGTCCTCATCTGTCTCTACTTGGGAGTTGGTTTCGGACCCTGCTCAGACCCCTCCTGAGGGCTGGATCGCAGATTACAACTACATCTCGCCAAATGATTATGTGCAGTCCTTTATGGATCAGATGTTGTGTATAGCTAGATACCTGAACCTTCAGGTACAGCACCAGAGGGAAAACAGCCAGGATCCTTTTTACCAGCAGCTTCAGGGTCAGGCGCCCACTCCAGCTTTGCTCCCTCTGGTGTCTTACCTCATCCTCATGCTCAGAAAGTCCTGGGAGCATCCTTCTTCCATTCTTCCAACGTCAAGAAAGCTCAAGTCCCTGTATAAGGTGGTGAAAACGGGAGCAGAATGGTGGGTGCAGAATCCCAAGCCAAACTCCATTATAATGGATGTGGCTCAATCCAGGATGTTTCAAAGGTTATATTCCACCCTTGCTGACAAGGAAGGAAAGAAGTTGGACTCTTTGGGTATTACTCCAGCACTGCTCTCGTGTTCAGAATATTGAATCGTAGTGTGTGCATGGGAGTGTACCAACAATTTGTCTACTATATAAAAGTCAAAGTTTGTCTGTTTATCTGTGGCAGGCAGGCCAAGACCTCATACGATTGGCTGAGTAAGGCGAGAAGACCTCATGATTGGCTGTCTGTGAAGATTCTATGGAATCTTGGGGTTGGCAGTTTAGGGAGGGGCCCTTAGAATTCTCAGCCAGAGAGCTCTTGGGCTTCAGGCCATTTGCTATGGAGATGAGGCCTACCATCCGTAAGGATGCCAGAAAACATTTGGGAGGCATATGTGAGAAAAATTAAAGTGACATACACAACATAGCACATTTCCACACTGCACCGTCATAGTGCTATTATTCCACTTTCAACCTCCTATGGAATCCTGGGATTTGTAGTTTAAGGAGAGGCATTTAAGAATTCCCAGCCAGAGAGCTCTTTGGTCTCAGTAAACAACAAACCCCAGAATTCCACAGGATGTTGAAAGTGGAATAATAGCGCTATAACAATGTATTGCAAAAATGGCCATAGTTACAAGGTCTTCTCGCCTCACACAGTAGTTTGAATGGGTTCCGTATGTGAGGAATCTTAAAGTTCCAATTCAAAACAAAAAATGCTTCCAGAAAAACGTAAAGCCATTGCATAAATTCAACAGAAAGCACAAAAAAACCAAAACCAAAATAAAAGCTAGTACATCAGCGTCGCCAGACAACACAGATTGGATTGGGGACTATGGCAAAAAGTTGCAGGTACTGGAATAGGCTGGTTGCTATGGAGATGAGGCCTAGCAGCAAGGAGAAGGACTGTGTATTCCCTTGGGAACCCAACCTCTGAATGCTAGCAACTCTGAATAAAGAGTGGATTGGGGAATATGGGGAAAATTTACAGGCACAGAAATAGGCCAGTTGCTGTGGACATGAGGCCTAGTAGCAAGGAGGAGGACAGTGTACTCCCTCAGGAACCCAAACTGTGTATGTAAATAACTCTGAATACAGATTGCATTGGGAAATATGGAGCAAAGTTACAGGAAATGGAGAAGACAGTTTGGTGAGTTCTTAAGAGGAAAATAAAAACCCTGGGCAATGTCGGGTAAATATGCTAGTATGGAATAAAGTGAAACCCTACCTGGACCATCTCCCTGAGGAGGACAGGAGAGTAGCTATGGTATTGTACAGAGGGGCCCACTGTCTTGCCTCTCAACAAATCACGATGGCCCAACATGTAACTGACTGTAGTGGGAATGCCTTGGCTGGGACGATGTCCCTTTGGTGCCATGCCCGACTTCATTCCTTGGGAATCTTGCAACAAGCCAAAGCTACAGTAGAAGATCTGCATTTTGATGATGCGGGCCTGTTCAACTTGTCCACTGATGACAAGTTAGACCATACGACAAAAATGAGGACCACAGCTAGGAAATTCAGACACCAGCCACAGCAGTATTCTTCCAGGTATAGATACCAACACTAGAACCATAGGAACATAGAGCTGGGAGACCACAACGGCCATTGAGTCCAACCCCGTGTCATGCGGGAACAAACACTCAAAGTACCCCCAGCAAATGGCCATCCAGCTTCTGCTTAAAAACCTTCAAAACAGGTGACTCCACTACACTCTGAGACAGCACATTCCACTGTTGAATGGCTCTGACTGTCAGGAAGTTCTTCTTGATGTTTAGGTGAAATCTCTTTTCCTACAGTTTGAATCCATTGCACCACGTCCTAGTTTCTGGAGCAGCAGAAAACAAGCTTGCTGTGTCTTCAACATGACATCCCTTCAAATATTTAAACATGGCTATCATGTCTCCTCTTAACTTTCTTTTTGTTGAGCTAAACATACTCAGCTACCTAAGCCTCTCCTTACAGTTTCCAGACCCTTCACCATTTTGGTCGCCCTCCTCTGGATGTGTTCCAGCTTGTCAATATCCTTCTTGAACTGTGGTTTCCAGAACTGGACACTTGTATTCCAAGTGAGGTCTAACCAAAGCAGAATAAAGTGGTATTATTACTTCCCTTGATCTCGACACTATGCTCGTGTTGATGCAGCCCAGAATCCCATTGGCTTTTTTAGTTGCTGCATCACACTGTTGATGCAAGTTCAGCTTGTGATCCACTAAGACTCCTAGATCCCATTCATACATACTGTTTTCAAGCCAGATATCACCTATATCTGTGCATTTCATGTTTTCTTCCTAAGTGTAGTACCCTACATTTTTCCCTGTTATAATTAATTTTGTTAGTTTTGGCCCAGTTCTCTAATCTGTCAAGGTCATTTTGAATCTGCTCCTGTCTAATGCGGTATTAGCTATCCCTCCTAATTTGGTGTCATTTGCAAATTTGAGGAACATACCTTCTATTCCTGCATCCAAGTCATTGATAAAGACGTTGAATAGCAATGGACCCAGGACTGAACCCTGTGGCACCCCACTAATTACATCTTTCCAGGATGAAGAGAAGTGAGCACCCTTTGTGTTTGTCTGGTCAACCAGTTGCAAATCCACCTAACAGTAGCTTTGTCTAACCCACATTTTATTACCTTGTCTGCAGGAATATCATGGGGAACCTTGTCAAAGGCCTTACTGAAATCAAGGTATACTACATCCACAATATTTCCTTCATCTACCAAGCCTGTAACGCTATCAAAAAAAGAGATTAGATTAGTCTGGCATGACTTGGTTTTGAGAAACCCATGTTGACTTTTAGTGATCACAGCATTCCTTTCCAAGTGCCTACAGACTGTCTGTTTAATGATCTGCTCTAGGATCTTTCCTGGTGCTTACAACCTACTTGCCATACATGTAGTCCAACATTGACAAAGCAACAGAGATCCTCTCAGGCACTACCCCCAGCTTATAGTGGCTTCCTCTTGAGACTGCCTCCTTCGAGACATCAACTCCCCCATAAATTTTCTCAATGCCCTTAGTCTCGTGATCTGCGACCAGAAGTTGCACCTCATTCCTGCCAATGGATCAAATCCATAGGAGCACTTCTGGACTCTCAGTCTGAAACTGTCTTACTCCTGCCTGACAGATGGGCAAAGTTAGTTAAGTGGTCTTGTTCTTTCCCCGCACCAGATGCGTCCAGGCAAGGTTGGTATACATCCTCCTCAGTCTCATGGCTTCCATGATGGCGATAAGCCCCTTTACAGAGCTGCATATGAGGCTTCTGAAAGCTTGGTTTCTTAAGAGTTTCGATCCACTTCAGTCTCCCACTCTCTGATGTGGTGGCAGAACAATCGTAATGTCCTAGCCAAAATGCCTTTTCTGTCTCCACCATCATTAACCTTGGTAACAGTGGATGCCTCTCTGGATGGATGGAAAGTGCACACAGATAGTCTCATGGCCTCGAGTCAATGCTCAGGGCCAGAAAAAGCACTTCAGATAAATGTACTGGAGCTCTTGGCTGTTACCAAGGCATTCAGAGTGTTTGAATATTGCCTCCAAGGCAGGATAGTGCAGGTATTAACAGACAACACCACTGTCATGTATTACCTGAACATGCAAGGGGGCACTTGATTGGCTACTCTCCTCGACTTAATGGTGCAGCTTTGGAACTGATGCATAGCCCTCAAGCTGATAGCCCTCCTCCATTGAGCTCTTTGTCCCAATCGGTGAGGCAGATCATTGAATCCACTTACAAGCCTTCTACTAGGCACCTGTATTCTTATAGATGGAACCAATTTGTACACTTCCTTCATGAAAGGCAAATTGATCCAGGTGCCTTCCATACCACCAACCTGTTAGACTTCTTGGGAAAGCTAGCAGACAAAGGACTCTCACTTTCTTTCATCAAGCTTTATCTGTCAGTAATATCCTGGCATTTGCAGAGACAAGGGAGACAGTCATGTTTCTTAGACCCTCTCAAAAGATTCCTGAAGGGCTACAAGAACCTCCATCCACCTGTGTCACCTCCTGTACCTGCCTGGAATTTGCAGCTGGTCCTGTTGCAGCTTTCGAAAAGGCCTTTTGAACCCATGGCTACCTGTGACATCAGACTGCTTTCATGGAAAACAGCTTTTTTCTGGTGACAGTTACTCCTGGAAGGAGAGCAGGTGAGCTTTGTGCTCTTAGAGTAGATCAGCCCTATTGTCCATTTCACATAGAGAGGGTGGTACTTCATCTTGACATCTCCTTCCTTCCTAAACATCTCAGTGTTTCACCTCAATAAGTTATCATATTTCCTGCCTTCATGCAGAACTCAACTTCAGACCTGGAATGCAACCTTCACTGTCTTGACGTCCATCATGTTTTGGCAGAACTCCCGAAGACTTTTCCTTTGCTACTCCTCTGTCAAAAAAAGGACTAGCAGTGTCATCTCAGACTGTCCAAATGGGTGGTGTTCACCATTTGACTGGCCTATGAACTGGCAGGCAAGCAGCCTCCAGCACAACTGAGAAGCCATGCCAACAGAGCCCTGGCTGCATGAGGTCAGTAGAGTTGCTACCTTGTCACAGCCTTCAACCATTTCTCATTATAGACAAGACAGTAGATCAAGAAATGATGCTGTGTTTGGGAGAGTATTGTGTGGCTTGCATAGATCATGTCTTAATAGTTTTGAAATGGCCAGTGTAGAAATCTACCATATATTTCTCAGTGCTCTTCTAACTGGATTTAAAAAACATTTCACTACATTTTTGAATACAGTGGGTCCTTGATCTCCACTAGAGTTTGGTTGCAGCACCTCTCCCATGTGGATACCAAAATTCATGGATGATGAAGTCCCTTTTTTTTTAATTTTCATTTTTTATTCATAAAATAAATAAAATTACAGTCTTCTTCTATATTATAGTTTCCCATTGCTTTACATGTTTTCATCATCACCTGGTCATCAATCAACCAATTATGTTACCTTCCATTCTCTCATATACATAGTATCATTGCGTGTGTTAAGCAATATTAAGGCTTCTATACATTTATATAATTTTACAAATATCTTTCCTTGTCATATCACTGATGATGAAGTCTCATTATGTACAACAGTGTAGTGGAATGGTATACCTTCTATAAAATGGCAAAATCAAAGTTTGCGTTTTGGAAGGGGTTTTTTAAAAATATTTGTAAGATGTGGTTGGTTGAATCCATGGATACAGAATCAGTAGATATGGAGGGCCATCTGTATAGTTCAGGTATTAAACTAAGTCTGATTGTCTGATTCTGATTGAGCCCAGACCATTCTTAGCTCCATTTGTTCCCATGCCAACACACTTCATACCGTCTGGTGTATCCCTTCTTTGCATTGCTGAACCTGCTGAATTCAGGCAGGAGGGAGTGCTACATGACTGAAAAACAAACCTTTTGATTGTGAACCCATGTGTTCTTCACCCATGTGTTCTTCTTCAGTGTTCTCTGATTTCATGTTTTTGAAAGGTAAGATGTTTATGAGGCTATTTTTGGGGGCAGTTTTCTCATATTACTTGGAAGGGATACCATGGTGGGGTAGAGGCTGCTTTTAAAATTATCAGAGGTATCACACTAGCCAAAATGCCACTTAACTCCTGAAAGCAAGCTTATGTGAATTTTCATCTTTAAACTATGCTTATTTAGAAGAAGAAATTAACTACTGATTACCACTTATGCAGAAATATACATTTTCAACATGGTAATAAACTGTGATTCACATAGCTCAGTCAGATTGTTCAAGGAAATGTAATACCTGGTGAAGCATATAATTTTATGTTTATGCTGCAGAATCTGAGCATTTCTAGTTGTTGTTTTTTTATCCATCTCATGGGTAAGGAGAATGTGGATCTCTATTTTGTTTGTACGTGTATTAATTCTTTCATGTGATAATCCTGTAACATTTACTTAAAGACCAAATTTGTGAAAAGCATATTAACTTTTAGTAACAGTAGTCAAGTTCCAAAGAAACAAACCATGTCTTCTTGTGAGAGAAAAGCAAGAGCTTCTGATTTGCATAATGTAATTTGAAATGTAGAGAAGTTTGTAGAATTGGAGAGTTGGAAGGTGCCCTATAGGCTATCAAGTTCAATCCCTCAATGAGAACATCCCTATCAGGTAGCTTTCCAGCTTCTTTTAAAAGACATCTGGAGAAAGGGACACCAGAACTTCTCTAGGTAATTGGTTCCATTGCCAAACTGCTCTTACTGTCAAGGAATTCCTTCTAGTGTTCAATGGAAATCTGTCCTCCTGTAACTTTAAAACCATGAGATGTGGTCATAGAATCATAGAATTGTAGAACTGGAAGAGACCACAAGGGCCATGGTGTCCAGTCCCCTGCCTTTTAGACTGTGTAGTCATGTTATCTCCAGTTTTCTTTTCACCAGGCTGAACATGCCCAGCTCCTTCAACCTTTCTTCACATGTTTTGTTCTCCATACCTTTTATTATCCTTGTTGCCCTTCTCTGAACCTGCTCCAACTTGTCTGTATCCTGCCTAAAATGAGATCCTCAGAACTGAACATAGCATAGTGGGCCCTCCATATATGTGGGGGTTCCATTCCAGGAAATATACCAGAAATCACAAATGCTTGCATCCCATTATATTCAGTGATGGCAATGTGCTTGCAGATGTTGCATCATCACACTGCTGGCTCACAGTCGGCCCATGATCAATAAAAATCTCAAGATCCTTTTCATATGTACTGCTGCTATCCCCCATCCTATAAGTGTGCATTTTAATTTATCTCTGCTGAATTTTATTCTATTAGTTTCAGCCAAATGTCAAGGTCCATTTCAGTTACATCCCTGTCTTCCAGTGTGTGAGCTATTCCTCCCAATTTCTTTTCACTCATGAACTCGGTGAGATTCCCTCTTCTCTGTCATCTAAGTCATTGATAAAAATGTTGATGAGTCACCCAGGACAGAACCCTCCAGAAACAGAATGCCTGGGAAATGTGTTGTTTGGGTAAACTATCAAATCGGATGTTAGTGCATGCTGATTTTGAAATGTAATTGTTTATATAGCACTGCAAATCATATTCTATTAGTCTTGGCAGTGCCAAGGTGTACTGTTGTTTCTTTGATGTTCCTGAGTAAAGCTTTTGAAAGCTCTAAGCTCAGTTTCTTGAACTCGGAGGTTTTCTATACATTACAACTAGTTGGGCAGGATTTGTTCTTGACCTGCCTATACTGATTCCTATTACTCACTTTGTTGCCATCCAGATACTTGTGAACAGATTCCTTTCTAACCTGTTCTAATATTTTTTTTTCCTGGTGTTTATTGATCTGTAGTTCCTCTGATTTTCTTTTTTGCCCTTTTTGAAGAGAGCCACAGTGTTCACTCATTTCCAGTTCCCTGGCACCTTACCCATTCTCAAAAATGATGGTGGGTGATTCAAGAAGTACAACAGCAGCTTCCTTCAGTACTCTGGGATGCAGTTTGTCTGGCCTTGCACATTTTGTTTAAGTGCTCTTGTTTGCAGCAAGAGTGATCAAGAGATATGCTGTTTGAAAATACAAAGGATTTTTTGTTCAAATTTTGCCGTGCTGTAATATGTGTATATGCCTCACCTCTCCAGTGTTTTTTCCTACCCATATTTGTCTCTTCAGTGTATTACAGTGAGGCCTGAAGCTAAATTGTGGAAATACTGAGCACACATACCCTAAAATAACTAGTGCTCGCTTCCTTTACTTCTACAAGACTGAGCTGCAGTTGTATTGATTAACTTTGGATAAGCTGTTCACTACTTCAGTCCTTGTCATCTTCGGTTCAAAATGTGTCACCTGACATGGCTGACAAAAATATTTATCCTTTGAGAGATTTTTTTTCTTTTCTAAATTTTAAAAGGAAAAGCATTCCAAAGGCTAGGATGATATAATTGATTGTTTAGGTTTGTGGTAATGTTTACATTTCAGAAATTACCATAAGAAAGACAAAAAATAACCAAAACATTTTGACTGGGGATACAATTTTTTGGTGGATCCCTCTTAAAGTTTTCAAGGTTTCATATCAAGGACATTTGAATAGTAGACTAAGTGAGTTAGCACTTTGATTTGTTGTTGTGTGGCTTCAAATCTTTCTGATTTATGGCTACCCTGAGGCAGCCTTTTCAGAGTTTTCTTTAAAAGATTTGTTCAGGGGGGTTTGCCATTGGCTTGCTTTGAATGAGGGTGTGTGACTTGCCCAAGCCTATCCAGTGGATTTCCACAGCTGAGCAGGGATTTGGACCTTGGTCTCTCAGAGAGAACTACAGTGTTCAACACTTTAAAAAAAATGTTTTATATGTTTATATGTCTTTTAATGTTTTAATTGTTTTTATGCTTTTTAATGCTTTTTTAGCCTTTTGGAAGCCTCCTCAGGTCCCATCTTGGGAGAAAAGGCAACGCAGAAATTCAATAAATAAAAATAAATAAGTAAACACTACTGTACTATGTTGGATCTATCATTGTGATTATGAGGCCAACAAAATATTTGCAACAAAAGTGTTTCCTTTTTGGTGTAGAGGGACTCAAGCAAACTAATGTAGAAGTTTATTTTATCTTTACAGGTTACAGCCAAGACTGCCTTCTTGTTTATCTTACCTCAGTATAATGTTAGTGTGCCTACAACAGGTAAGAGAGCCTTTGAATATTTTATTAACACATGATGCTGGCCTTCAGTTTCAAGTTCTTTATTTACACAAACCTTTGAAACAAAACACAGTTTATTTTCATATCAAAATAAGGATCTAAATTTTGTATGCCCCTATATCCCAACCTAATTACCCCATATTTGTGTGCAATTGCATATCTGTGCCATTAGGATACTTTATGATAAGCAACAGTTGTTTCCTATCAAAGCGGTCATTTTTGTGCGACAAACCCTGGTGCAGGAAGACCTTGAGATGATAATTGCATATAAGGAAACAGAGATATGAACACTTCAGCCTTTGGGTCACTTCATATGATGCAACCATTTATCCAGGAGAACATCCTCTACATGATGGTTTTGAATCCTTTTTGGCTCAAGACTTTCTATATATATGTGTGTGTGTGTAGGGCGCTGTCAAGTATGGCTCCTGAGCCAGTTAAAACAACCATGCACCACAGCTTGCTTAACTAAAGTAGAGGCTTGCTTAACTGAAGAATCTTAAGGAAAAGCTCCTTTCACAGAGGAGACTAGATGTCAGGGAGCATAGTTCTACCTAACTTTCTATTTGACATATATATGGCTGTGTCTTGTAATGTATATAATGTATATATAAAATGCATCCACTTGCCATCTGAAATGGTACAGGCAGGGCATATGGTGAGAACTAGGTCTGAAAAGGTCAGCTAGTGTGAAGGAATTAACTCTGTTTCTGGAGGGAAAGGAAAAAAGTTTGCTATTCTCTGGTTCAGATTCTCTTAATTGCCATTTCTTTCTGCAATGCAGAAATTATGGATTAGTGGGAAAGTTCTTTGTCGAAACTAACCCACCCCCCACCCTATACTGATACTCCTTCTCATCCTTGCTAAATTGTAATGGGAGCTGAGCAAGCAATATAGTCGAGGATACAAGGATGTGCGAGATAAGGGCACCACATGCCCAATTGTAATTTGAGCAGGGCTTCCTAACTGTATCTGATAGTTATGGCCATTGATCTCTTGATTTTCAGCCCACCTGATGGCAAAGTCAAGGAAACCTTATTTGGACTTGAGCTGTATCACCTCTAGCTGCATGGCCTGGGCTGTCTAATTATAAAATGCATGCTTTTTTGCATGATTCCTGGGCATTCACAATGGCATGTTGGAACTAGAGTGTTGAAATATGCATGCTAATTAATACTTGGTACAACACCAACTTCTTCATGATACTCATTGTATCATGGATACAGGATTCTTTGGCTTATGCACCAAGTGACAACTATTTGCAAAGAAAAATATGAGTCTGTCAATTGTATTTTATTTTGTTTTCAGCATCAGACATAAAATGCTTTTAAGTCTCAGCAGCCTGAGGCTTCTGAAGTTAAATGTTGATACTAATCTCATCTCAATTCCTTTTCTTTAGATGGTGAAGTTGTTCTTTATCACTATGGGCTAAAGGATTTGGTCACAATACTCTTCTATATCTTCATAGCAATAATTCTGCATGCTGTGGTGCAGGAATATGCCTTGGATGTAAGTTTTGATGTCAAAACAAACTACCTAAGTTTATTTCTTGTTTTATGGAACTATAGAAGATGTGAGAGTGGTTGGGTATTTGTCACAGTGACCACGTGAAGCCAGAAAGTTGCTCTTAGTTCCATTTTGTTGCAGAAAACCTTCAGGTTTAGATCACGTTAAATTTTTGTTACAGTATGGGCTTGAATTCTTCCCCTTCTGACACAAAGGCTGCATTAATAGTCTATCCTTCCTATTATATCTCCACATTTGCTTTTGCTTTTTTTCTTGCTTGGGACAAAATTTAGTTTTCCATTTCATATTTTTCTTCCTTTTCTTTCTTTCTTTCTTTCTTTTTTTTTTAATGGGCCTCTTTTTTTGGATGAGTGGGTGCCACTAGTGTCTGCAGGAATTTATGCAGGTATTCTTTCCTTCCTGTTTCTGGGAAGTTGGCAAACACATCTTTGCTTGGGTGGAAATAAGCAAGGACAGCTGTGAGGAGCAGCAGCTTCTGCTGCTGCTGAAGAGGGAAGTGTGTGTTCTCTTCTCAGAGGCAATTCCCATTGTCCAGTACCTTCTAGTTGTTTCCAATGGAAAGACCAGAGTAGCTGTGGTTGAGACTGCCTTCATAAAGCAGAACAAAACAGTAGTGGAGAAGTAGGATTTCTTTGTCGTGTGCTCTCCAGCGTCCTGCTTAAGGTGAAACCAGGCTTAGGGTACTTCCTGATGGGTAAAAGAATCTCACAATGTATCAAGACTTTCCAGTTCTTTTTGCGCCTGCATCTTTCTTGAAATATCCTGGATTACTTTCCCTTCCCACTTCCTCTTCCTACTGGTCACGTGTCAATCCAGTCTCATGTAACATTTCAGAAACAAATTTTTAACCAATTTCCACTGAGCCCTTTTTTGTTATTATTCAGGAGTTTTAATCAGAGTGCTAAAGTGTTTTAGCAGTAATATACTAGTTAAGCATTAGGATCATTTTTTTCTGGTGCTAACATTTCTCTTTCCATTTTTTGATTCCTTTTGAATCTATGTCCTGGAAACAATAGCTTCATTTACTTGGCAGCCACTTTTACTGGGTCTTGGATGGTAGGACCAAACACACACGTACAGATACAATTCATTTTGGAGGGTACTGGGTTAATTTATATAGATCAAGACTTGCGATCAGAGCTTGGTGAACAGGCGAGCTAACAAGAATGTTTATGTGGGTGTTGAGCAGGGGAGCTTGAGGGGCAGGCCCATAGAATCATGGAATCATTGAGTTGGAAGAGACCACAGGGGCCATCCAGTGTAACCCCCTGCTATGCAGGCCTCTTTTTTTTTTTTTTAATTGACCATCTAAATTGTCAGATATGGACAGTCAGGGACCTGCTACAGTTACCTGTAACGGCTGTGGCATATTTGTTTTCTTGCCAGAGGATGTGGTTGGGTACACCTGCAGCAAGTGCAAATTGGTGGCCCTGTTGGAAGAGAAGATTTGGCAGCTGGAGGCCTGTGTTTCCAATCTTTGGATTATAGAACAGATGAGGATATCTTGGATAAGGCAGAGAGGACCATCTTGAATACAGAACACATGGGAAACATCACTGAGGAGGAAGCCTGTTCACAATCACAGGAGGCAGACACTTGGAGGAATGTTACATGTAGAAGTAGAAAGGCCAAGAACCAAACAGAGAGTTTGGAGCTATGGAATCAATTCCAAGCTCTCTCCGTTATTAGTAAGGAAATGGAAGAGCAAGAAGAGCAGCAGTGTCAGCTTGAAGAGAATGTTAATGAGGAAATGGAACAGCAGCAAGAGCAGTGGTGTCAGACTGAAGAGGACATCCAGGTGATCCTTGAAGAATGTGCATATCAAGTAACTCCTGCCAGGCTTCAGAGGAGATGAGTTGTGGTGGTTGGGACTATTTGCTGAGAAGAACAGTTTGCAAACCTGACAGGAGGAATTGTGAGGTGTGCTGTCTCCCTAGGGTCAAAATTCACAATGGAACAGAGAGGCTGACAAGACTGGTCAAGCCCATTGACCGTTACCCTTTTCTTTTGGTTCATGTGGGAACCAATGACATTGTAAGGTGCAGCTTTCAGGATATCACAAAGGATTATGATGTTATGGGTAAGAAAATGAAGGACCATAGTGCACAGGTAGTAATTTTGTCTCTACTCCCTGTTGAAGAACATGGCCCACGAAGGGAGAGAAGAGTAGTAGAGGTAAACAACTGGCTCTGCAGATGGTGCCAGCAGGAACAATTTGGCTTCTTGGACCATGGTCTGCATTTTCGCAAAGATGGTCTTCTGGGAGGGAATGGGCAGGAATGTTTTTTCTAGAGTCTCTCAAATCTCATCAGGAGGGCTTTAAACTGAGTTCTGTGGTGAGGGAGGGAGACAGTAGTATTCAGGGCAGGAGTTCAGCAAGTGCTGGGGAGAATAGCCCAAATGTTATAGAAAGAATAGGCCAAGTAGTCATAGACCAACAGTGGTAGGAAAAGCAACTTTAGTAAAAGGCTTGTGGGAAAGACACATGATCTTAAATGTCTCTACACTAATGCTCAAAGCATGAGAAATAAACAAGATGAACTCTTAATGAAACAAACAAATATGATATAATAGGTGTCACTGAAATCTGGTGGAATGAGTCTCATGATTGAAATGTAGTAATTGGGGGGTATCACCTATTTTGGAGAAATAGACCAAACAAGAAAGGAGGAGGAGTAGCTTTATATGTCAAGGATGTTTACACCTGTGAAGAGATTCATGACTTAAATTCAGGAAGCCAGGTTGAGAACATCTGGGTAAGAAGGGGGTGAGAAACAATAGGGATGTCATTGTGGGGGTCTACTACAGACCCCCAAGCCAGTCTGAGGACTTGGATGAGGCTTTCCTGGATCAGATGACCACACATTCAAAAAGGAGAGATGCGGTAGCAATGGGAGATTTCAACTATCCTGATATATATTGGCAGTCAAACTCTACCAAGTGCATAAGGTCCAACAAATTCCTCACTTGCCTTGTAGACAGTTATGAAACTGGAAAGTGGAAGAGGCAACAAGGGGATCAACTATTTTAGATCTGATCCTCACCGACAGGGATGATCTTGTTAATGAGATGGAAGTGGCAGGATCCTTAGGTGGGAGTGACCATACTTTAATTGGAATTTTTCATTTGATGGGAAGGAGAAGCCAAGTGTAGCCACACATGCATTCTACACTTTAAGAAAGCTGATTTCTGTAAACAAAGGGAATTACTGGCTGAAATTCCACGGTCAAGAATACTGAAAGAGAAGAGAGAAGGGAGAGAAGGGAGTTTATGATGGGTGGGAGTTCCCTAAAAGTGAAATACCTAAGGTACAATTTAAAACTGTTCCATTAAGAGGGGAAAATGGGAGGTGTCTAAAGAAACCAGAATGGTTTACTAAAGAACTCTCAGTTGAGCTAAGTGTTAAAAGAAACGTGTACATGAAATGGAAGAATGGAGAAATCAGCAAAGCGGAGTTCAAACAAATAGCTAGGATATGTAAGGGGAAGATCTGAAAAGCTAACGCACAAAATGAACTCAGGCTTGCCAGAGAGATTAAAAACAATGAAAAGGGCTTTTTTTAGATATGTCCTGAGCAAAAGAAAAAACAAGAAAATGATAAGGTGGCTGCATGGAAAAGATGGCCAAGCACTAGCATGGGGCAAAGAAAAAGCAGAACTACTTAACACCTTCTTTGTCTCAGTTTTCTCCCAAAAGGAAAAAAGTACTCAATCTGGGGGGCAGGGAGCAGGTGGGGAAGTGGCAGAAACTCAGCACAGTACAGGTAGAGAAGTGGTACAGGAATACCTGTCTACTTTAACTGAATTCAAGTCACTAAGGCCAGATGAACTACATCCAGGGATATTAAAAGAACTGGCAGAAGTGATTTCAGAACTGCGGGTGATAATCTTTGGGAATTCTTGGAGAGTGGGAGAAATTGCAGCAGACTGGAGGAGGGCAAACATCCCCATCTTCAAAAAAGGGGAAAAAAAGAGGACCCAAATAATTATCACCCAGTCAGCCTGTCGTCAATACCCGGAAAGATTCTTGAGCTGATCGTTGAGCAGACAGTTTGTAATTACTTAGAAAACAATGCTGTGATCACTTAAAGTCAATATCGATTTCTTAAAAACAAGTCATCTCAGACTAATCTTATCTCTTTTTATGATAGAGTTATGAGCTTGATAGATGAAGGGAATGCTGTGAATGTAGCATTTCTTGACTTCAGTAAGGTCATTCACAAAATTCCCTGTGATATTCTTGCAAAGAAGCTTAGTAAAATGTGGGCTAGACAGTGCTACTGTCATGTGGATTTGTAATTGATTGATGGACCAAAACCAAAGGGTGCTCACCAATGGGTACTTTTCATCTTGGAGAGAAGTGAC
This sequence comes from Iguana delicatissima, assembly GCA_948472985.1. Lineage (NCBI taxonomy): Eukaryota > Metazoa > Chordata > Lepidosauria > Squamata > Iguanidae > Iguana > Iguana delicatissima. The sequence continues at coordinate 100,336 of CAOKZL010002660.1, read as the reverse complement.
TAGTGGGGTGCTACAGGGTTGTCCTGGACGTGGTGCTATTCAACAGCTTTATCAATGACTTGGATGAAGGAAGAGAGCGCATACTAATCAAATTTGCAGATGATACCAAATTGGAAGGGGTTGCTAGAGGACAGGATCAAAATTCAAAATGACCTTGACAGATTGGAGAGCTGGGGCAAAGCTATTAAAATGAGTTCAACAAAGAGAAGTGTAAGATCCTACACCTAGGCAGAAAAAAATGAAATGCACAAATATAGGATGGGAGACCCCTGGCTGAACAGCAGTACATGTGAAAGGGATCTAGGAATCTTAGTAGACCACAATCTGAGCATGAATCAGCAGTGTGATGCAGCAGTCAAGAAAGCCAATGCAATTCTTGGTTGTATCAATGGTGTCCAGATTGAGGAAAGTAATAGTACCACTCTATTCTGCTTTGGTCACACCTCCTCTGGAATACTGTGTCCAGTTCTGGGTACCTCATTTCAAGAAGGATATTGACAAGTGGAATGTGTCCAGAGGAGGGCGACCAAAATGGCAAGTGTCTGGAAGCCATACCCTATTAGGAGGGTCTTAAGGAGCTGGGTGTGTGTAGTCTGCAGAAGAGAAGATTAAGAGAGGACATGTCAGCCATGTTTAAATATTTGAAAGGGTGTCATATCGAAGAGGGGACAGGCTTGTTTTCCACTGCTCCAGAGACTAAGACGAGGAGCAATGGATTCAAGCTATAGGAAAAGAAATTCCGGCTGAACTGCAGGAAGAACTTCCTGACAGAGCTGTGCGGCAGTGGAATATGCTGCCTCGGAGTGTGGTGGAGACTCCTCCTTCTTTGGAGGTTTTTAAGCAGAGGCTGGATGGCCCATCTGTTGGAAGTACTTTGATGTGTTTTTCTGCATATCAGGAAATTGGACTGGATGGCCCCTGTGGTCTCTTCCAACTCTACTATTCTATGATTCTGTGATTCTATTACTTTGGTAATTGGGGGAGCTCCAAGAAAATACTTCAGAATGAAGAAGATGTAATGTGGATCTCTAAAATAAAACTGTACAGGAACAAAGCCTGTGAGTTCCAGAAATTTTTTTCCTCATCTGGAGGTTCCTGTACTCTACCTTTGTGGTGTATTTGTGTGCTGTTTTTTGTACATGGGGAGATAGGAGAGGAAATGTAAGTACAGATGATGATCAATCAGTAAGTCATGTCAAAATGCAGAGTTCTTGTTTGGTATGCCCAGTTCACCTGACATAATCTTTCAAAGGCTGCTATGATGTTAGTTTGACGGAAGTACTATGTATTTTTATGGGAGAGAAAATGGGATGTAAATCTTTAATTCTGATTTTGCTGGTATTTTTCCCCACTAGAAAATCAATCGGAGGCTCCACCTTTCCAAGATCAAGCACAGCAAGTTCAATGAATCTGGGCAGCTGGTAGTGTTTCACCTTGCCTCTGTGGTCTGGAGTTTATATGTGGTCATAACAGTAAGCTGTTCAATTTCCTTTAAAAAGCTGGGTAGACAGTTTTGTTGGTAATAATAAGGCATGGTAACAAAAAATGGAGAAATTATTTTGTGTGTATTTTATGCAGTGTAGCTTAATGAAGAAAGAGTGAGGATAATATGAGTGGCTATTGCCTGGTTATCAACAGATTTTTAAATGATGAGAAGATGTGAAACAGTTTGGGTGAAGTGGAGACCATGGGTCTCAGGCTCAAGCTGTTTTTTTTTTAAGGGCCTCTAGCAGCTTTCACTGCCTTTATGCTCTCAGCTTCTTTAACTCAAAGAAGCAATTTATGCTGTCAGAAGTGGAGGGTGGGATTGATAGTTTTGTTATGTTGTTGTCCCCCTTCTGGTGGTGTCTTTTTTCAAAAGTGGAAGTAAACAGAAATGACTGTCATTCCCTTTTTGAAAAAAGCCTAGGGCTATAACAATGGAGGAGGGGGGTAAATAGAAACATTACCTCCCATCTCCAAGAGAAAACATGAGAATGGGGTAGGGGGAGTGCATTTTCCCAAAGTCTGGTGGAGGCACATGCATCCCCTGGACCTATGGAAACAATGTTGTCCTGGTCTAAACCCTCATCACTTCAAAAAGTTAATCTGAAAATAAATGGTATTCATGTATATGTTTGTATGTACACACACACACACACATAAAGTAAGAACAGGCATGATTTGTTGACTGATATTTGTACAGTATGGTGATGTTGCTTGTATTTTAACAGATCCTGCAACACCGATTTCTTCCAGTGTCAATTTAGCATTTAACTATTGTGAATTTACAGGTAATAGTAAAAGTCCACAAGCCTAAATATGAGTCAAAAGTAATGTTAAAAGGAGCCAGTACAATTCTAGGCTGCATCAACAGAATATAGTGTCCGGATGAGGAGAAGTAATATTTCAACTCTATTCTGCTTTGATCAGAACTTAACCTGGAATATTGTGTCCAGTTCTGGGTACCACAGTTCAAGAAGGTGATTCACAAGCTGGAACATGTCCAGAGGAAGGCAACTAGGATGTTAAATGTTCTGAAAACTAAGCCCTATGAGGAATGGCTAAGGGAACTGGATGTATTTATGTTGGGAAAGAGAAGACTGAAAAGTTACATAAAAGCCGTCTTTAAATATTTGAAGGGATGCCTGAAGAAAACGGAGCAAGTTGGTTTTCTGCTGTTCCAGAGGCTTGAACAAGAAACAGTGGATCCTGTTTGAGAGTGGAATAGAATCCCTTGGATGGTGGTGGACTTTCCTTCTTTAGAGGTTTCTAAGCAGAGGTTGGATGACCCTCTCTGACGGCTTTAGTTGTGTATTCCTGTGTGGCATAGAGTTGAATTAGATACCTGAAGGCTCCAGTATTCTTCTGTGTTGAGTTGTTTGATTTTTTGAAAAAATCCTCTAGGTTCAAAATAACAACACATTTTTGGCATTGAGGCCTCTTTGTTCAAACATGGGGAAGCTAAACTTTTTCACCATCCCCAGCAATATGATGCCCGGATATCTCTTGAATGAAAGTTTATAATAAAGGTATTTACATGCTGATTTTTAGAAGTTGGGTTGAATTAACTTATGGGATCTAGTCCTGGGAAGACACTGGGGGAGCGTTGTAAACAATTTTAAACTGCATGGATTCTTTAATGTCAATTTGCACTCAGGTGGACTTGTGCAACATGAAAGAATTATCAAACATAAATTTGTGGAGATAGAAGTGCAGACTTTGACTTGAGTCGCAGCCGATTTTAAACCTGTAAGAATGAATATGTGTGTAATCAGTAATGTGCATCTTGTCTTTCCTTATCCCAGCCTGCAGTCCATAATTTTGTACCAAGGCAACGTTTGCCTTGCGGTATTGCAGTACAACATTGTCAAAGAAAGGCCACACTTTAATGGCCCACAGACCCATCATGCACAGTTCCTTGAGCTTCCGGTGGTACATAACATGAATATGATACATCACTTTGTTTTAAGCAAATTTTCCTAATGGATTCACCATGAAGGGCATGGTCCTGAACTAGATCTGTCTGCATTACGCATTTTCCTATTGCAATGACTGGTATACCTGCAACGATAGTACTTATGGCCTCATTCTGTTAAGAAGTAGTCCCAAGCACCATTCCTAGATTTTTTGCAGCACTCATACGCTCACCATCACCTGCTTTTTTTAATGCTGTCATCTGCTTCTTGTACCTCCATTGCATCTGGCTTAATGACACTAAATACACGTGTGTGGGTGTGTGAGAGAAAAGGAGAGGGGGGAGGGGTGGGTCTGAAATTAACAACCCTCTCCTCAACAATTCATATTATCTCAGAGTTTAAGCTTTCTCTGGGCTTTTTTCCAGAATAATAAATTGCTTGTCTTTTAAGCTGCTAGAAGAAACCTTAGTATTAGGTTTAAAGAATGGGCTGGAGTGCAATTTTTGAGAAAAGGTAGAGTTGATTTCTGGTTTTAAATTGGAGCTAGAATATTAAGGTTTCCCCCCAAGCATTCCTCAGCTGCTGGAGCATAATCTCCTGAGAGGAAGATGTCATACGTGTCAGAGTGCAAAGCAAAATACATTGAGTGGTCTCTGAAAAAGTCACATTGTAATGAGTTGGGTCTTTGACTCCATGCAGATGGGTTTTAGAATCTTTGTTGGCAACATGGCCAAATGTTAACAGCTAAGTGATGCTACAGAAAAGGTTGGATTGTATTGGCAACCTTGTTTAGTTTCAACAGCTTAAGGTTGGGAAAAGGTAGGAAGATTGAGAACAGACTAGGGGGAGTAAATCTCCCTCTCTTACTAGCCTACTTGCAAAATTCTTGTTGCTATTTGGCCAGTGGGAGGAGATGGGTATTGCTTATGCATTTGGATTTTCTTTGTTTGCTTCCATACTATGTAATCCTTGGGAATCCATCTTCCATCAGCCTTGGTGCATGTACCCAACCTGAGAGTTCCATAGTGCTAGTTATTGGGAATTGGGTCACTGACTGGGAATAGTCTTAGTTTATTCAAGGCCCATTGGCTGTAATGGGATGCTGGATCCCATCAATGAAAAGGTTGAAAGACTGTCTTGTACCTCAGAGGTAGTCTTTTCAAACATCTGCTGCATTTTTTTAGACTTCTCAAGTTCTTATTTTAACTCTTATTTAACATAATCAGTTACATTGTCTACTTTGCAAGTAAAATTGTCCACTTTTGCAGCAAGGTCTTCAAATCTATTATCATTGGTTCTTGTAATTTGTCTAAACTCTGCTAAAAATTTGGCAAGTAGTCAAGTACCTTGCCTTCTTTGATTGAATCTTTTCTAGTAGCCATTCTTTTTGAACTTGTGATCACAGTAGATTAGTGAGTATAATTTTAAAATTTTAAAAATGTGATGAGTAAAAATTTAAAAATATATAAAAAGTAAAATAAGATACAGTAGTTTTGTATATTGGTCTGTCCTTTAGGCATCAGTTTCACAAAGATGGTTTTGGAGAGCCATCTAGAATTCAATGTTTAGACACAGATTATTTTTAGATCCATTTATTCTTCAACAAAGCCATTCTAAAAAAGTAAAACAAAAGAGTAATGTTTATGGTTGAATGTTCCAAAACAGATATGCTCCTTCAGCTTCTGTTGATTTTCCCAGAGAACTGAAATTTAGTAGTATGCAAAGCAAAAAAAAAAAAATAGTTAACAGTGTCCTGTTTGAAGCCAGCCTTAACCATTTTTCAAAAATGTTTAGAGCAAGAAAGTAGCAATAACAGTTAAATCTGTTTGGAATAAAAAGTAAACAGACTCAAGCAGTCTAAAGTGAAAAGCAAAAAAAAAAAAAAAAAAAAAGTCTAAATTAGTCCAAGTAATAAATTTCAAAGTGCAATAAAAATAATAGTAACAGTCCAATAAAAAATGTTAATCCACTTTTAAAATGAAAATAGAAAGGAGAAGAAAAAAATCAAGTCAAGGGAGAAAATGGAAAGGGGAGGAAGGGAAATTAAACTCAGTCAATATCATTGAAAGTCCAGATCATATGTAGGGTTCAAGATCCAAAATCATGTGTAATAATAGTAATAATAATGATAATAATAGTAAAAGCAACTTTAAAAGTTGAGGGTCTCTTCTTGGTTACATTCTTCAGAAAAGCTCTGCCCATTACGATGAAATAAAATAGTTTGGCAGGCATAAATCTATTTAACTTGCAGTAATTGGTTAGAAAGGTACTGTCACTTTAAATCTTCGATCCATGAGAAAGTTAAGCAGCATTAAGACACATTCTTATGCTGTTCCAGACAGGGGCTTCTTGTCTTCCTTAACCAAGAAAATTATTTGATCCAAATTTATTTAACCCAAGAGGCCCAATCATGGGAGATGTAATATCCCCCAGGGTTATAGCCTGGAGTCTTTGCTTCAGTCGTTCTGTTTCTGAGTGAACACCTGAGGGTCCCTGATTGTGGCTTAATCGGAGATCCTCAGGTACCCTGTGTATCAGGGAACCCCTTTATTTGATAGGAGATCCCCCCTCCCATCAAGAATGATGCCCCGGGGCATGCAGTCACATCTGTCTTTTTCAACGGATGCTAAATCACATCCTCCATTGCTTGCACTGGAAGCAAGAACCAATCACTGTATTTGCTGATGCATAAGACTCACTTTTTTCCAGAAAAATGCTGTTTGAAATTGGGGTGTGTCTTATACGCCAATGCATCTTCTACAAATGGGGTGTATAAATGGGGTATAAATGGGGTGCGTCTTATATGCTGGTGTGTCTTATGTGCTGGCAAATACGGTATGTTCTTGTTGACAACACTGCAACTCAGTATGAGTCTTCACAAAAGTCTCTGCTTTGACTCAGCTAGTGGATATCTACCACAGTTTCTCTTTTCTGTTCAAAACGCCTTTCATTCTCAGCCCCCAAGCTTTACTGTTATTAGAACACCTAGCAGAATATCATCAACCATTCTTGGATATTGATCATTGTTTGCTTGGTTTACACCATAGAATTCACTTCTTGTCCTCTTACTGGCATTTCCCACTCTCTCCCTCCTTTCTTAGTTTTGAGAGAAGAGATTGCTACTCTCCTGGAAAACGGTGTTGTAGAGTGCCTGCCACCACACTGCAGCTCACAGGCTATTTTTTCTCACTGTTTTCTGGTCTTGAAAAGGGACAGGGATCTCTGTCCTGCTATAGATCTTCAAGACATCAACTGTTATATCCAACTTTGAAAGTTCAAGATGGTGACTTTTCAGTCCGTTCTACCCTTTCTTCACCTCAGAGAGTGGTTTTCCTTCATATATCTGTAGGATACCTGCTTCCACATTGGAATCAAGCTGCAACACTGGAAATTACTCAGTTTTTCCATTGGCCTCTACTAGTAGAATGACCTCTACAAATTCAGCATCTACTCAGGTTAATGATAACCACTGTTGCCATGATGTGCCTCACCAGGTTGTGGTTCCAGTCTCTTTAGTTGTGGTTTCTTGAATCATATAGTTGGAAGAGACCACAATGGTCATTGAGTCCAATCCATGCCATGGAGGAACACACACTGAAAGTGCCCCCAGCAAATGGCCATTCAGCTTCTGTTTAAAAACCTCCAAAGAAGATGACTCCACCATACTCCAAGGCAGCATGTTCAACTGTCAAACAGCACTTGCCATCAAGAAATTCTTCCTGATGTTTATATGAAATGTTTTTTCCTGGAGTTTGAATCCGTTGCTCCATGTCCTGGTCTTTGGAGCAGCAGAAAACAAGCTGGCTCCATCTTCAACATGACATATTTAAGCATGGATATCATGTTAATCTTCTTTTCATCAGGCTAAACATACCTAGCTCTCTAAGCCTCTCCTCATAGGGCATGGTTTCCAGACCCTTCACCATTTTGGTTGCTCTCCTCTGGACACATTCCAACTTGTCAATATCCTTTTATTCTCCAACTCAGGTGTTCAAGAAAACACAGTTATTGTTTTGATTTTAATGTTCCAAAACATAAATAAAATTCTTAGTCTCTTATTCTAGAAGTTGGCAGTGGGCCAATCAAAATATTACGTAATAAAGTCCTCTTTGAAGCCAACCTTGGCCAAATGGAACCAAAAAAGCACAAATGGCACTCAAAGTAACAAGCAGCAAAGTCTTTTTAAAATAGATCAAGTCTTTTAAAGGTAGATCAGAGACCATAGAATAAATTACATAAAATACATTTAAATAGAGTCCAAATAATGAATTGCAATATAATAAAAACAATAGTCCAGTTCTAAAATTCTAAAATTCAAGGGTGAAAATACCAAATGCAAAAATAGATGACAAGACAAAGGCAGGAAATATCAAGAAAAAGTTCAAGAAAAAATTAAATTCAGTCCGTTTTTTTCTAGAACTCAAAATACTATAGTCAAAAAGCTAAAAAAAAATAAATTTCCATAATTAAATCCATAAAAGTCATATATCCAAAGTCCACCAAAGTCCAAAATCCAATACAGTAAAATTAAAGTTAGCGAGTGAATAGGTCTATTTGACTTGCAGTAAAATTGTATAGAGTCCAAGCAATATAAAATAGCAATCCAAGGAACGCAATCCAAGCAGAATAAAAAAAAACCACTATCTCTTTAAATTTTCAGCTCATGAGAAGTCAAGGTAGTTTAGAGTAAAGCTGCAAACAGGAGCTTCTTGTATTTCTTTAATATAAAAAATGATAAGCAAAGAATATTTACCGCAAGAGGTTCAGTCTAGAGTATTCCATGTCACCTGTTATTCACTGTTCACTCTCTCTCTCTCTCTTTCTGTCTCTCTTTCTCTCAGATTCTGCCAGAGCAGCTTCTGTTCCAAAACAGAGATAAGAACAATAGCTCTTCTACAAACATTCTCAGGAAAGTAGATGCTGGCAGAGTGCCAATCAGCGTAGAAGCTGACAAACTTCCTTTGCCATCCAGTCTTAACAAATTGCAAGCTAGCTGGCCCTGCAGCCGTATAGCAACACAGTCCTTTAATTATATATGTAGTCTTTATAGGTGAGTTCTTAGTTCAAATGAAAAAAAAATTCCACTTAACTAGGTACAAAATCATTAAAAAAAGAGGGGAAAAGTCTCTTTAAAGTCCAAATTAAAATTCACAGTTACAATGTAATAGCAACAAAAAATTCTTTCAAATTTGCAATTTAAACCTATCAATTATGTCCTTTAATAAATAAAAAAAATTAAAAGAAGGCAGAAGAAAAAGAAGATTGAAATATTTGACTTTTCTTTTTATAGTGATCTAAAGAGGTACTGTCTCTTTAAAATTTTCTTTCTCATGGGAAGGGGGCTTAACATTTGGGAAACAATTTTAACTGTTCGAATCAGGGGCTCCTTGCCTTTCTTTTCCCAACAAAAGTAATACAAGCTAAACTTCTTCTACAAGAAGTCCAGACAATGGTTAATGTAATGTCCATAATGGGGATGAGAAACATTCACTCCCTGGCTGCACCAAAGTGTGCAATTGCCTCCACAGGCTTGGCCACTCTGTCTCCTGAGTGGACATCCTGCAAGTCCCGACCCAGCTGGTCCAGAGATTCTTCAGAGTCCCGATATAACAGGAGGAGCCCCCCCATCAATCCCCATGCTTCGAGGTTCACACTGTAGTGAGGGATCACTAGATTGCATACTTAGTTAACCCCAAGTGGAGCCAGAACACCCAAAAACCCATTGTTGTATGGTGCAGATGATCACTCAACCACAGGTACAGTTAACTGCAGGTACAGTTCATTGTAAAATAAATAAATTTTCATCCACACACAATGTATTCATTTCATGTGCACACGTATACAAACTCTGAAGCACTGCTTTGCTGAAACTGAGTTTCTTTTCTTATCCACCTATTCAACCTTCATTTTTTTTATAGTCAACTCTTCAGACAGTACCTTATATTCAGCCATTTCTGGGCCTTCTTCTACCCTCTTTGCAGGAGACATAATTGCAGTTCTTAGCAGTAGGCCTAGCCTTTTTTAGACCTCTGGATTCTGACATCAGTCTTATGACATTTATGTTGGTAACATAGCCTTCAGCTTTCAGAAGGGTTCTTCTTTAGTCCTTCTTATTTCAGAGCAGAGCGGTGCTTCTTTCTTGGGATTGGGAGCTCCCCATGGAACCTTTAGCATGTCTTTGACTCCCGTGTCTAAATTGTAGATCTGTTCTTCCATATATTTGTTTGCTGCTTCTGCTAACATGAAATGTCGTTTACAATGGAGCTTGCTCAGATGCCCAGTTGTTACAGTCTTTGATGACCTAGAATTGACTTTGAAGTATGCTTTCCTTTCTGTTCCCTTAGGCCTCAAAGTGCTATGCAACAGATCCATTAGTTCTGCTGTGTCCTTGTAGTGTTGTGGTGACCTTGACAGTCTTATTCTGCTAGGCGTCTTCATCACATTGGAAACATTGTCAGTATCACCTTTTACATTTATACATTTTTATACATTCTTATACATACCAATGGGGAAAAAAATCAAAATAATAAATAAGAAAATTAATACAGTCTCAGTACCTACCTACCAACCTTCCCTTATCACTTCTACATAAATCGTGGGTGATTATACTTTACCTATAAGCGACCAACAATTCCTTATGCTCCATACTTTAACCATCATACCACTACCTCTTTCCAATATTTCTTAATTCTTACTACAATGTTTACTCCTCCAAGTTTTTTTTAACCACCCGTTATTATTATTATATTTTACTCCAAATTATCTAATTCATTTACTATTGTTTTCCCCATTGGGCTTCCCAAAGGGGTTTAACTAAATTCCATTCTTCGATGATCTGTTTTCTTGGTCTATCAGTCAATATTGATGTTGATTTGTCCATTTCCCAAAGTTCATACAGTTTCCATAACCAGTCATCCACATCAGGGACTTCTTTTGATTTCCATTGTTGTGCAAATACTAATCCTACCGTTGTTAGCATTTTTCTCAATGAAGTATTTTTAAAATACTTAGTATCTAACATATTTAATAAATATATTTCCAGACTCATAGGGAAATTAATTTGAAATGCATTAACAATACATTCATGAATACCTTTCCAATATTTCTTTGATTTACCACCATATATGGTAAAAAGTCCCTCTTTCCGTGCATTTCCAGCACGTATTTTTCATATTTTTACTTATTTTGGCAATTTGCACTGGTGTATAGCACCATCAAAAATATAAACAATTAATTATATATTCTTTGTTATTCTCACAAGTCCTTAATATAATTGATTATTTCAATTAATTCAAATAATTATTCACATTCAAAAAAGAAACAATATTAGAGAAGCAAAGACAGTATGTAAATAATTACTACAATTACAATATTATCTATTACAATTTACTTCCTTAATTTTCCTTCATATTTATAAGTTCCCCCAAACCATATAATCCAATTTTTCCAATAAGTATATTCAAATAAATGTATTTCTTCTTATTAATAAGTATAAACTATACTATAATATAAATTATTATAATTTAGTAAAATATGCTGTAATGTAGTTAATAAATCTAGATTGTAGTATAATAGTTCTCCACTAGATGGTGCTCCTTCACCATTTTTGTCACTTCTTCTTCCAGTACTGTAGAGAAAAGGGTTAATGCTATTTTTGCTGCTTAGTTGACCTTGTGCCGCTTATCTTTTGTCTCCAAAACACTTGTACTACCTTCCCGACCTTGAAATTCTTCCTTCCTTATCTGTATTCCAAAAGCTTAATATCTTTAATGTCTTTATAAAATAAATTTAACACTCATACATTGTTCATCGTCTTCTTCTATTAAATGTCCATTGTTAAATACCGCGTCTATACTTCTGTTTTAACGCTCGACCAGGTCCAGGATCAAACAAAATAATTTCCCCTTAATTTCAAAAAAATTTTTTTTTCCCCTCAGTCATTCAGTTTCTCCAACGCTATTTTCTTCCAATGCTTTCTTACTTTCCCTTTACTTAATGTCCTGTTCTCATACGTCCAATTCTATCGTTTATACTTTTCTCTGTTCTTATACAGTGGCTAACAGTCCATGGCTCTTCTACAAATGTTGTCGCAATCTCGTACTATAAGAGTCTTTTAATAGAATTTTAATTAATTAGTACAGACACTTTTTAGACTCCTCCAACCTCTCTCCAACTCCTTTTATTATCATCCAGGATTATGTGGGTTATAGCCGCTCTCCCCACTCTGCTCTCTTCTTCACTTTAAACTTGGAGCGATCAGTGTTTCAGAGCTCCTCTATTGAAGCTCCTAATTTATTTTAATTAGTTGTAGGGTCTTTGGTGTGTTGGTTATCCTTACCGTCCATGAAAATATGTAGTTTTGATATTACTTGCCCTCAAACGGAATCTTCTATCTTTAAAAAGTGGTGGCGAGGATTTTTTCCCTCAGAAGCCTCCACGAGGTAATGGCGGCTTGCTCAACCTCTTCAGCGCTATCCGAGTCCCGAACTCCAGATGTTTCTTTCAGGCACCCACGCTAGAATCCCGGTCCTTCTTCAAGCGCCTCCGAACCCCTTTTCCCAAAGGGATTTTGTCCCTTTTTTTACCTCTGTAAAACGGGCTCACGATCTCGTGGGGCGGTTGTCCCCCCAGAGCTGAGCGGAGTGACAACCAGGCTCCTCACCGCAGCCACCGGAAGTCGTCAGTATCATTTGACATTCTTGGTCTTCTGTCCTAGAAAAATTGGAAAATTTTATGGATTGATACTCCAACCATGTTTCTTAAGATCTAAACAACATCCCATTCATAGATGTCTCATGTAATCTTTTAATGTTCTTCATTTGTCATGAGTGAACAACTATGTTCCCTAAGAGAAAAAAATCCCCTTAGTATGCTCTATGTTCAGTGTCCTCAATTATATTTATATTTTCCTTTTCTATTCTCAAGGTAATCTTGGAATTCATATGACTGCAATATTTCTTTGTTATTTGTTTGTTACTATCTGCTATCAAAATTATTATTGGGAGTGCCAAACTGTTTCAGTTCCATTTTTCATCACTTTTTCTTGAACTATCGTGGTTTTGTTCATCCCTCTTGCCCCTAGCCTCCTCTGTTTCCCTTTATCTTCTTTTCTTCATCTTAATTGACTTCCTTCCTTCTATTCCTCTCTTTCCTCTTTTTCTGATTTCCTTTCCTTTCCAATTTCCCTTTTCCTCCTCCTTCTTCCTTCTTCTCTCTCCTCTCATTCCATTCCTTCTTTCCTCTTTCTTTTCTTTCTCCTCCTTTCTTCTCAAATCATATTTATTTACTTCGTTAATTCTGTTGCTCTATATAACCATTTCTTTTTTTTTCTCCTTCACTCCCACTCTTTTCTCCCAATGATAAATATTAAATAGGTTGCCAACATTGTTCATGCTATTCAAATAAGTTTATGTAAGAAATGTTACTTGATTCATCATGGGAGATAGCTGCATGTGTGAGCTACTCTGTTTCACCTTCACCTTCACTACCTACAGTGGTCATTGATTGTTCTCAAAGAAGAAGGTTTCAGAAGGTGCACTTACCTGCATGGATTCAAGTTGGTTATTATTTGTAGTATTAGTTAAATTGTAGCAGATGTTGAAATGGCTATGGCTGGTTATGCAGAGTTTTGCTTGTTGTTAACTGCCATCAATTCAACTTGAGCTTCTGACAGTGCTATGAAGGAGAGATCTCCAAGTCACTCTGTCATCAAGTCTTGCAGACTCAGGGCAGTGGCTTCCTTGCTTTTGTCTATCCATCTGCCACATGGACTTCTTCTTTTCCTACTGCCTTGTACCTTACAAAGCATTATTCTCATGATATATTGAAAATGAGACAGTATCAGTTTCATCATCTTAGCTGTTAGGGAGAATTTCAGGCTTGATTTACTCTTGGACCTATTTATTTGTCTTTTTTAGCTGTATGAGATCCATAGAACTATTCTCCGGCAGCATGTTTCAAATGAGTTTTTTTTTTCCCTTTCAGCTTCCTTCACTGTGCAGCTTTCATGACCATACATAGAAACTGGAAATGGACGATCCTAACTTTCATATACAATGATATATCTTTACACTTGTCTAATAGCTGTGCTTCCAAAGCATAGTCTTCTTCTGATTTTTTGACTGCAGTCTACATTTTGATTAATTCAAGGTGTGGAAATCTTGAACTATTTCAGTGTCTTCATCATCATAACTTTAGTTATGCAAATCATCTGTGGTCATTATTTTTGTTTTCTTAATGTTCAATTTGCTGAGACTGGTTAGGCAAGCAAAGAGCAAGAAAAATAAAAATAAAAAATCCTGCCAGACTAATCTTACATCTTTGATCAAGTCATCTTACATCTTTGATTAGTAGATTGTGGGAATGCTGTGGAGATCATTTATCTGGATTTCAACAAAGCATTTGATAAGGTTTCCCCATAATATTTTGATTAGCAAAATGATTAAATGTGAAATAGATTGGAACAGTGTCAGATGGATTCATAATTGATGGGAAAACCATGCTCAAAGGGTTGTCATCAGTGGCTGCATTTCAAACTGGAAGGAGACCTGGACTGGAATGCCTCAGTATTCTGTGCTAGGGCCATTACTCTTCAACATTTTTGTCAATGACTTATGTGATAGGGTGGATGGAATCTTTATCAAGTTGCAGATGACACAAAATTGGTAGGGGTGTCTAGTGCATTGGAAGGTGACCCCACCATATTCCCAGGCAGCACATTCCACTGTCAAACGTCTCTTACCATCAGGAAATTCTTTCTGTTGGATTCAGTGGATTCAAACTACAGGAAAAGAGATTTCACCTAAAAATCAGGAAGAACTTCCTGATGGCAGGAGCCATTCGACAGTGGAATATGCTTCCTTGGAGTGTGGTGGAGTCATTTTCTTTGGAGGTTTTGAAACAGAGGCTGGATGGCCATTTGCTGGGTATGTGTATTCCTACTTGGCCATTTGCTGGGTTCCTGCATGGGAGAGAGTTGGACTTGATGGCTGTTGTAGTCTTTTCTAACTCTATGATTCTGTGATGGGAACAGAATCCAAAAACACTTAGATAAACTAGAAAATTCAGCAGAAATCAATAAAATGAAATTTAATGCAAAGGAATACAAAATTCTGAATTATCCAGAATAAGCAAATGTACAGGTATAGGATGGGAGAAACATGGCTCAGCACTCCAAAATATGAAAAGTACCTTGAGATTATTGTTGTACGTTACATTACATTGAACATGAGTTGAAGCAAAAAAATGTGAATGCTGTTTTAGCGTGCATCAACAGAAACATAATTTCCAAGCTGAGTGAAGTAGTAGTCCCATCTATATTCTGTGCTGAACAGCTGTCATCTGGAGTACTGCGTCCAGTTCTGGGTGTCTCATTTTAAGAAGATACAAGTTGGAGCAGGTTCAGAGTAGGATAGCAAGAATGATAAGAAGTATGGAAAGCAAAATATATGAGGAAAGATTGAAGAAGCTGGGCATGTTCAGCTTGGTGAAAAGAAGACTGAAGGTTGATGTGATTGCACTTTTTAAATACCTCAAGGACTGTCACAGGGAGGAGGGAGGAGGTGTGTTCTCTGCTGTCTCAGAGGTTAGTAGCAGGTCTAATGGTTTGAAATGAGGGGAGAGTAGATTTCAATTGAACATTAGAAGAAACTTCTTGACAGTGAGAGCAGTTCAGCAATGGAACCACTTGCCTAGAGAGGTGGTGGGTTCTTATTCTCTGGACATCTTTAAAAAGAGGCTGGAGAGCTACGTGCTGGTGATGCTTCAGTCAGAGATCCTGCATTGAGCAGGGGATTGGGCCTGATGTCCTGTAGGGCCACTTCCAACTCTTTGTTATTTTTGTTCTACAAGAAATATAAGTTCTGTTCTTCTGGGAGAGAGTGTGGCATTGAAGGGTCCTTTGAGCCCCAGCTTTTATCTACAACACAGGGCAGACTGATTCATTGTCACAACGGCAAGTAGGGGATGAAACTGATGGTCCACTCCTTTGTTTGTCCCCAGAAGTTGTCTGCTACAGCAGTTTACTGCATGGGAGATAGTCAGTGATTACAGAATCAAAGAACAAGATGGAGCTTCTCTGACATCCTGCAGCTATCACTGTTATGCTTTGTTTATTGGTTGTTTGCTTTGGTAGGCTGGCCAGTAATAGTCATTTGTTTACATATCAGTGTCTTGCCTTGCTATGACCCAGAAGAATTCGGGATGGCTGTTATTAAACCAAATGTAGCTGCTGACTTACTTTACACATTTTTCCTCTCTTTTTGTCTACTTAGGAAGGATACTTATCAAACCCCAAGAGTCTGTGGGAGAGCTACCCTCATGTTCTTCTTCCGTAAGTAGCCCCAGAGTAAATTTTATACGTGAAACATCGACATTTCTGTCTGTCTTAGTTCATTTGTGTTCAGATCTTAGTGATGATAACAATAGTACTGTGTCCAGAATTCCTGTGGCTTCTTTGCTACTCCAAATAATTAAATAAGCAAATAAATAAATAATCTCAAAGGTCCCTCCAGTGAACTGAGCCAATATTGAAAGCAGAATCCTTGCTAGGGCTGTCTCATTGTCAACAGCTATGTGCTGGTGTTAAAATGAATAGTCTGGGGCTTGTTTTTTCAGAAGTGCATTTTGTATGTATCAGCTCTGTAACTCCATAGTCTTCAGTGTCCACTGCCTCCTTTTCTAGAGTTGTTTCTGTAAAAGCATTGACTCAAGAGGAACCAGGAAGCAGCAAGCAACACATGCTTTACTCATATTTGAAGAATTGTTTATGTCTGTATCCAAGAGAGCTAAAGTTCAGCATCCTGAGTGTATTAAGTTCTGTTACCTCACATTTTTCCTAAAAATCTTGGACCTCATCTAGCTTGGGAAAATCTCCTCAGTATAAAAATCTCTGATGATAAATGATTGATGCTAGGATCAGTAGAACCAGCTAAATTAAACTGTGCAAACATCACAGAACATTACCTACAATCTAAATAGATGGTACATGATGCCTGTGTAAGATAACTGATGTTGGAGACAGAGTGGATGCAGGGGATGGCAGGGTCTTATCTCCATACATGGTGGTTATCCCCAGGATTAAATTGTTTCTGGAACGAAATGTATGAAGAGTCTAAATGACAGCCTTAGATCTTCAGCAGAACTGGTTTTAGTCTTAGGCCTTTTCCACACTGGGTGAAGGAATTGCCCCGCGCCGCTACTCACTGGACCTTTTGGCTCCCCGGTCTGGTCCACGGCACTCCAGAGCAGTGCGTGCTCATCGATACTGCTCCGGCATCCCAAATGGCAGCTTCCGGTTGGTCAAGGGTCTCGACCAACCTCTGAAGCTTGCCAGCCTAAAGCCCGCCCCCAGGCAATGTGAGCCTGCGAATCTGCATAAGGGGGCAGGCTCGCAGTGGCGTGCTGCGTGCTTTTGAAAGACCGAAAGAAACAGGTCTTTCAAAAGTACGCTGGAGGACCAATTGGGGTCGTTCCGGACCGGACTGAGGTATGGCTCTACCTTAAATAGGTCTGACCCAGTCCTTGGAGAATGGACTGCACCGTTTCAAAAACCTCATGTGGAAAAGGCCTTACTGTTTTGTAGCAATAATTTGTCTCATAAACTCCTGGTTTCATTTATGAGTTTCTCTGCTCAGTTGGTAATTGCTAATAATAAGAAGAATACAGTGAGACAGCATGGCATTAATGAAAAAGAATTAACTAACCAGGTATAAAGTGTTAGGAATAGTGAAGATCAAGAAGCTTTTTAGTTGTTGTTTTTTGAAAATCAAGAAGCTTTATTTCTTATATCAGTTAAACAAATTCAATCAGAAAGACATTTGTTCTTCTAGCTACTTACATAGTTTATGGAATGATGTATTGTTGCATGATACTTGATCTTCCTTTGTATAATTTGTTTAATTCAACTATACCATTGATGCTGTAAATGTTTTCCCCCATTTCCCATTAAAATCAGCAAAAATTTTTTGTTAAAAAAGAGGAACAAAGAAGTGCAATCTCAAACTTTTTGTCACCTCTTTTCTTAAAACATTTGAGTCACAGTATTAGTTTGAAGTTATTCCAGGTTTCAGAGTTTTCACATTAAGTCAATTATTCTTATTTATGATTGTTCTCCAGTAGAAGGGGTGTGTATTTATACCCCAAAGCCACAAGTGGTTGCGTCCCTTAGGAACAGTGGGGCGAAACAGATAATGTAACCTTATAATTAGCCCTAGAAAGCATTAGTGCTTAGGATGTGGGTTTGGATGTCCCTGACACTTTTATTCTTACTGTTGTTAATAAAGGTGCATAATCTTAACAAAATACATGTGTCTTAATAGTATTCTTGCTCTGCTCCAAAACTAGAATTCTTTGGGCATTATTAGTTAATATATGAACATAATATTCTAAAGTATAACATAAATCAATAAAATTAAAGAATGGTTTTAAAGATTTTTAAAGTTCAGATTTATCAAAGCATATTTGTTAAAGGAGCTTCTAATTCTTCTTCTTAGAAGGTTTTACTTTCATTTTAACTAGTGTTGAGATTGATCATCCATTCTGATTGTCCAAATTTAAAGCCAAATTTAAGGAGATGTAAGAGAACATTATGTTATTAACAGTGACTTTAGAAATATACTTAATAGCATGACTAAACTGGTAGTTTTACTACCAAGCACACAATTTAATTCTTGGAAGGGAGTCTAGGCCTTGATTTCTTCTCTTTGCTCCTCATTAATTTTCTGTCTGCTTATACCAGACATAAGAGGTGCTTCCAGATGAGGTTTTCATTCAGTAAGTATCCTGCCCCAAACATGAATAACGGTCCACACATCCTTTTTCTTTTTCCCCACCGTGTTCCTCTTTTTACTTAGCACAAAAAAATCCATTAGTGGGGGAAAGACAGAATAGCTGCTCAGTTTGATAGCATGAAGAACTGACAATCTGTAAGTAGCCAAAGAAGGCATCTAAACATGTCTTTTTCCTCTTCAAATGAATGTGAAAGAGCAAACAGCAAGGACCTCTCTCCTGCTGATATGCACAGGCTTTCTCCTCTAGTCATGAAGAACCTTCTTGAACAAGAAGGCAGCAATTCTTTAAAGGAGGTTGCCAGTTGCCATGAAACCCAGCTGTACACAGTTCCCGTGCATGAACTAGGCATACATACATTATCTTCAATATATAACATTAATGCAGAGTCTCTCATAGCTCTATTTTTGAGGGGCTATAAATCTTAGATAAATCTTGTATTTTTGTATGGTGCGTATATGGTGTATGGTGCAATTTTTGAAATTTGTGAATTTGCTTTTTAAAAGAAATTAAAATTAATGTAAATCTGTATAGCATGTCCATCTGAACTCAGAAAGTTGCGAAGCTCTCACTTGGATTTTTTGTCATTATTGAATAACATCACATTTTACCTTGTGGCTAGAACAGTGACGAAACTGAAATAGTAGGCTTCTGCTTACTGTCCCAGACATTCTATTCTGTGGCACTGTGTTGGTATTTTATAGACTGGCCCCTGGTAGTCCTTCCCTTCATTTGCTTTTTTTGTTTTTTTTAAGGAGACTTTGTCCTTTCCTTAAAGGATATTATGATTTTAGAAAGGTTTTTGTGAAGCATAATTGAGAGACCACTACTTGAAAACAGCACCGAAGAAGTACATTCTGTGTACCTGTAATGTAGATGACATTAATTGGCAGAAAAAATGTACCTTGTTTGAAACGTCCTCAGAACAGGAATTATGAATAAGATATTTTCTGTTTCCAGATGACTGCTTTATTGCTCAGCTGTGCAGATCTTCTCAAACTTTGACCATCTTGTCTCCTCACTCTCACTTTTAGTGTCAGGAACAGAATCCATGCACAAACAGTACAATACATAAAAGTATTGTTTATTTGGAGTGAAGTACATGTAATGACTTTAGCGCGAAGACTGAAGGAAAGTGAAAGTGTTTGAGCTTAAGATCTCCCAAGGCCCCTCTCTTATCAGAAATCCCTGGGAATCTGGATGCTTTATCAGTGCGTTCCTTTCCCATGCCAGGCTCTGTTTACCTAATGGTTCTCAGCTCCCTCAACTACATGCTACATACTAAATATCCCCTTAACTATATATTCCATTAACATATATGGAGGGCATCCCGACACTTAGTGTTGTTAATATCTTTAGGTGCCACATGGTTCTCCAATAAATTCCATTTGGATATCGTGTTTAGTTTTTCACATATGACAGATATGTTTCTGTGATGTGACCCTGCATTATTGATGACTCTGTCCTATGAGAAGCTAAGTAGCTGTAATTGTCTTCAGAACTTGAACATAAATTATAAGAGACTCAAACTATCACTAATGTTACAGGTCTCATATTGTGATACCTGATAAAAGGTTACACTAGCTGCACAGTTATGAAACCATCACCTTGATAGATTAGAAACCCTATATTCCTTTCATTGGATGGGGTAGATAAACAAGATGTGGCCATCTGCTTCCTTCCCTTCAAAGGCAGAGTACAGAGGGATGGTGATATTCAATTAACAGAAGTAACTTATTTTCCTTGCTTCCTTTTCATCATTGCACTCTATAGTATATGGACAAATTGCAATGAATCTGGGTATTTGTTAGTTTTGCAACTTGGGGTGGGAATCACCCAAGTATCTATAGTTAGTTTCTATCTAAACAGATGAACTTGGGAATGTTTCCCAAGATGATTCTACCACTGAACTGGGGACAGATGACCTCATATTCAATGAAGGAATGCTAAAAATGTGTAATTTGGATGTTATTGGTTGATGTACATATGTAAAGAAAAAATGCTGCTCCTTCTTATTTTTAAATGATAGGTTCCAGGTCAAGTTTTTCTACCTTTGTCAGCTGTCCTATTGGCTGCATGCGCTACCTGAACTATATTTCCAGAAGGTGCGGAAGGTGAGTACAAACCAGAGCAACTTTCTGTCCTGTAATTTTATAAACACTGTAAGGATTGGATAAAAGTGTTGTCTTATTAGGATGGGTGTGTATTTTTTTATATATTTATCAATTAATTAAATGTCTTTATAGACCACTTTATCTAAAATGGTTTCTTTTTTGAGTGATCATCTGTGAATTCACACAAAGAGGTTTCCTTCGCCTGCACAGTTCATTGTTTGGAATCTTCTAGGGCCTAGTGACAAGAGTTTTGGCAGGAACCCTGCCCGTGTCCCCAGACGCTATAAAGCCATGTTCCCACTTAAACTGCCAGTTCCTTTTCTTCTGACATGTCTGCAGTGTATAGGAACCTTCTACCCTACAATCTGCAATCTCTTGGTCTTCAACTCTGGATAACCTATACATTTTCTCAGCACTTCCATCTCTTTGGGAGACATAGAATACAGTTTGATTTTAGGCATCTTTGCCCTCACCTCCAGTTTGATTGCACAGTGGGGCAGAATGATGTCACAATCTTTCTCTGACCCCACCTCCCTCAAGTCTGCGTATTCCACTGAATTTCCCTGAAAGTCACATCTGTCGCTCCACTCAGCTGCTCAGTGTCAGTGTGTCAGGGCCTCCTTCTTTTCTCTCTGAGACTGGCATGGCAGCTCCCCAATCTGATAAAGTGCCCTGTCTTTTCACATAGTTCTGCCTTCTTCCTTATAACACTATCTTTGGGTAAAGAGTGAGGTCTTCAGTGATTATTTAGAATCCCTTTACAGTTCTGTGGTAGTGTGTTTTCTGTGTGTTTTTACATACTATATACTGCTCAGCTAAGTCAGTATTTATAAATATAAACTGTAGTATTTATTAACACTACATACAGAACAAAGTATTAGAATTCCTATGTAGGTCAAAGTTAATACAGTTTTTCAGAGTACTTTTAGTCAGTTTCCTGTATCTCATATAAGCACAAGTATAAACAAGTATAAACAGCTACACTCTCGCCAAAGGCTTAGTCCCCTCAATCTAGGTCACGCTTTCTGACCAGATTCTATAATGGTTTAATTACTCCTCTGCCTCTCTCTAGGCTTCCTTGAGAATTAAACTGTTCCCACACAGACAACCTCCCTGGTTGCCTTTATGGACTTAACTCCAAAACTATTTCTCACTGAAGGGCTACCCAAAGGACAATCAGTGTTTGCTTTTATATATATTTTCCTTGCAACCTCCAGCCCCTCCCACACTCTAATGAGGCTGTGTTTCTTTCCTGAGGAACTATTCTGGTTGCCTGTCAACCTGTTTCTAGGCTGCTCTGGAAGTCTAGATAGCCACATCCCCAGAACTCTGTCACACAGTGCCTGTCCCTTGCTTTCCACAGCCCTACTTCAGTTGTCCAGAAAAACCCAGTAGCAAACAGCATGCAATTGTTCTGATGTACAATGACCCTGGAGACCATGGTTCAGTTCTCTGTTTGGCCATGGAAACCCCCTAAGTGACCTTAGGTGTGTCACACACTCAAGCCTCCGAAAACCCAGTGATAGATTTGCCTTAGGGTTGCCATAAGTCGGAAATGACTTGAAGGCAGACAACAGCAACAGGACATTATATGAAAGCAAGCTTCCAACATCAAATCACTACATTGAGATAGTATGGTAAGCAACCTGTCAATATCACTGAAACCTGGTTGGATAAATTTCATAATTCGAATCTAGTAATGGAGGAGTATAAGCTATTCTCCCCCCTCCAAAAAATAAGAGAGCAAACAGGAGAGGAGGAGTATTATATATCAAGGGTGTGTATACCTGGGAGGAGACCCATGACTTAGAGTATGGAAAATAGATTGAAAGCATTTGGATAAAAAATTACAAAGAGAAAAACAACAGTGACATCCTTGTTGGGGTTTGCTACCCAAGCCAGACGGAAGATTTGTATGAAGCCTTCCTAGAACAGATGGCCAAACATTAAAACTTGAGAGATATGGTAGTAATAGGAAACTTCAGTCACCCTGGTATTTGTTCAAGTGAACCTCTACTAAGAATGTCTAACAAACTCCTCATTTGCTTTTATCATAATTTCTGCTTTTATGATAATTTCATTGTCCAGAAAGAGGGGAGGGGGCAAAAACAAATCAACTAATTTGGATTTGAGTTTAACCAACAGAGAATGCCTGATCAACAGAATTATAGAAGTGGGATCCTTCGGTGAGAGTGGCTATTAACTCTTAAGAGTTTTTATTGAGAGCATAGGGGAGATCAGACATAGTTAGCATATATGCTGGACTTCAAGAAAGCTATGAGATCCCATGGTCTGAATGCTCAAAAGAAAGAGAGTCCATGATGTATGGTGAGATATGAAAACAATTCCAATGAGGAAGGAAAATGTCAGATGTCTAAAGAAACCTGGGTGAATGTTTAAATAATGTCAAACAAGCAGAGCTATTTATTTATTTAATTTTATTTATGCCCTGTTTTTTGCCTGGTACGAGGCCCAAAGCAGATTACGACTATTTAAAACAAAATTCAGCTAAGTAAACAAAAAATTGCAGTGGTTAAAGAATAATTAAACAAGGAAATACGTTAAAATGAATATGGTTATAAGCAATTTAAAACATAATTTAAAAGATGGAAGATAAAATGTACAACATACAGCTTTTAAACACCCTTCTGCCTGTTGTAAATAAACGGGAAATTCAGAAGACAAAATAGGGTAAGAGAAATAATCTTTTATATATTCTAATTAAAAGATAAAAATAGTGTATAGGTTCTCAATATACAAAAGGTTAAAAGAGAACATGAGCAAGTTTGGCAAGTTAAAATACAAATATATCAAAACATAATACAGTACCACAATGGAGCAAGAAATGATACAAACTGCAGCAACGGTAGATCACAACAAATCAGGAAGTGAGTGTTCACTAAGAGAATGCTACTCTTATAGAGCCTTTACAACTCTTTCCAATAACAGTAGGAGGTGAAGGTCCTCTGTAACACCAAGAGACCAATTAACCCCCTAATGACTAAAGTTGTAAGTCTTGTCAGTTCCAACAACCCCTTCTCAAGATCTTACAATGATGTCATTATAATCAGACATATTCAATAGTTCATGAAAATATATACATTTCTGTGTCGTCAATGGCTTAGTCAAAATATCTGCTATCATCTCATCAGTGGGACAATATTCAATATCAATCAATCCCTTTTGATACAAGTCTTTTACTAGCTGACATTTTAATCCAATAGATCTACTTCTCGCTTTGGTACTTTCCCCCTTACATATTGTGATACAGGCTTAATTATCTTCAAACATTACAGTTGGTACAGGTTCACTTGTGCCAAAGTCCTTTAACAGATGAAAGATCCATTCCAACTCACTGTATGCATTTGCTGCTGATACACATTCGGCTTCTGCTGCAGATTGGGCCACAATATTCTGTCTTTTGCTAATCCAATTGATAAAATTATTGTCATAATAAAACAGATATCCACTAGTTGATTTATAATTTGTTGACTCTTGTCCCCAACTAGCATCCATGTACACAACTAGTCTAGGGTTCTTACAAGATGATAATTTTAATTTTAAGTCCTCTGTCCCTTTCAGATATCTTGCCAGTCTCTTTATAGCTTGCCAGTCATAATGATTTGGTGAATTCATTTTTCTACTTAAAATATTAACAGCTATCGCAATATATCACGTCCTGTAGTTTTACTCAAATAAAGTAATTTACCTATTGCTTCTTGATATTCACCATGATTTTTAAGTGGTTGTCCATCTTTTGCTTTCAAATAAGCTGGTTCTAATGACATACTCACAGCTTTACAGTTTTTCATACCCACTGACTCTATGAAGTCCATCGTCTTATGTTTCTGACTTAGAAGAAAACTACCATCATTGAGTCTTGCAGTTTCCATCCAAAGGTAGTGTTTCACTTCTCCAAGCTGTTTAACCTCTATTTCTGTTTTTAATTTATTAGCTATTTGATCAATATCCTCCTTATGTTGATAACATATTAATAGATCATCTACATAAGTCAAGATGTATTGATATTGTTCATTCTTAAGCCTCATGTATAAGCATGGATCAGCCTTTCCTTGTTGGTATAAAAGTTCTGTTAATTTATCATACCAACTTTTGACTGATTGCTTAAGTCCATACATACTTTTACTGAGTTTACAAACAAGATTCTCTTGTCCCTCCTTTTGAACCCTTCAGGTTGTTCCATATAAATCTCTTCCAAAAGGTTCCCATTAAGAAAAGCTGTTTTGACATCTAGATGTTCCACAAACATATTTCTTGAACTTGCTACGCTAAGAAGTGTCCTGAGTGTTGTAAAGTTAACAACTGTATCTAGATAATCAATTCCATATCTTTGGGTAAAACCTTTTGCAACCAGACGTGCCTTATACTTATCCACACTCCCATCTGGATTGTATTTAATCTTGTAAGCCCATTTATTTCCAGTAGCCTTTCTATCAGGAGGTAGCTTAGTAAGGGTCCAAACCTGATTTTGCTTTAAGGATTGCTATTCCTCCTCCATAGCTTCCATCCACTTTTCTCTTTCTAAGGGAGGTAGTTTACTAATTTCTTTCCAACTTGTTGGTTCCTTTCTTGTTTGTAAATTCTCACAAAATCCATATCGTTCTGGAGGTTTGCCTTTGTTAATTCTATCTGATCATCTTACAGCAGTTGTTCCTTCTCTTTCTACTTCACAGATTTCCTCTATTTCTGTTTCACGTGGTCTGCTCCCTATTTCGCCTTCTGTTTTAGTAACATCTCCCGAAGGTGGAACTACTGGTTGACCAGCGTCCTCTGTAGGCAACCAGCTGTCCAATTCTTGTGAAACAGTATCTGCATGCTCTAGATCAGTTGCCATCATAGAGTCAACTGTCTCTTGCATTACATTTCTCTCATCTACATGTACAACATTGCAGCATTTAACTTCAAAGGTTTTAGGGTTTAAGACTCTATACCCTTTTCTTCCAGATGGATATCCAACAATGACTCCAATTTCAGCTCGAGGATCAAATTTTCGTCTCCTTTCCTTTGGAATGTGACAATATGCTTTAGCACCAAAGGTTTTTATATGCTTTAAACCTGATTTCCTACCAAACCATAATTCAAAAGGTGTTTTGCCTGTTACTCTGCTAGGGATTCTATTGTTCAAATAAATTGCTGTAACTACTGCTTTAGCCCATAAAGACTTAGGTAGTACAGCTTGCATTAACATAGATCTAGACATCTCCAGTAATGTCTGATTCAACTTTTCAGAACATCCATTTTGTTGAGGGGAATGAAATATAGTCACTTTATGCTCTATACCTTCCTGTTCCATTAATCTTTTGAAATCTATATTGCAATATTCTCTACCTCCATCAGTTTGTAACGTTAAAAGTGCTTTGCCAAAACAGTTCTTAACCACAGCTAGATAGCTCTTAAATTTCTCAAGAGTCTCATCCTTACTTTTAAGTATCTATCTATCTATCTATCTATCTATCTATCTATCTATCTATAAAACTATATTTGCTCTTGGATTCTGTAAAAGTAAGAAAATATTTGTTCTTTCCTGCAGATATTGGCATAGGACCCACTAAACCTGAATAAACTTCTTCCAAAAAATCTTTATCCTGTATACTAGATTGTCCTATATAACTAGGAGCTGTTCCCTTTGCTTTTATACAGATTTCACATCTTTCTTTTGTTTTATCACACTTAATGACGTTAATTCCACATTCTGTCAATAGTTTTTCAACACTTTGCATATTTCTGTGTCCCAACTTCACATGCTATGAGTATAAACACGCTTTATGATCATAAACATCTTGTCTTATTTGACATACATGTTTTTCCACATTTGTTACAGTGTCATCATTAACATCAATAATATAATGAAACCCATCCTTTTCATCAATCCTAAGTATGAGACCAGTCCTATTATTGATAATTTTTCCTGAGTCACCTTTAAATACTATAATAGTCATTCTTTACATTTCTTCTAGTACCAATCAAGTTATTTGAAGCTTCAGGAACAAAAGCAACATTTGTCAATGTAAGATTTACCACTTCGTTTTTAGAAGTGAGGACTCTCACAGGCACAGTTCCAGTTCCGAGCACATTTAATCTTTGTTGATTTGTTTGTAATATCTCTGGTCTGTTTTCTGTATCAAGTTCACTAAAGCTTTCTCTAAATCCACAGATATAATAAAATTATGACTATCTAGAAGAAAATGTATTTTATCATTTACCCCTTGATGATCAGATATCTGAAATGTTTGATTATTCTTTTGAAGATTTATACTGTTGTTAAACCTTTGCTTATACCTTTAATTTGATCTTTCACCATTTGATTTAAAGTTTCCATGACCATTGGAGTGTCTTTGTCTACTAAAAGGTGTTAGACCTGTGGAAACATTTGCTCTTCTGGGCTTTTGATTTTCTACAGCCTTAAACCTACAGTATTTGGCAGTATGCCCCACCCCTGAACATATGTAACATTTCGTTTCTTTATAGTCAGGTCTTGTCCTCAAAGCTTACATTTTCTCAGGTATGTTGTCCGCTGTCCTTTTTAGTCCAGAGTTTCTTAAATAAGCGATTGTATAATCTATATCATCTTCTACAAGACACCAAGCATGACCTTTTGATTTGCAAAAGAAGGTGGTAAACTAAGCAATATGCAGGTGTGAAACTTAGAGTCAGATATCTGAAACATGATTTAAGAATCAAACACCTGTCTAAAAAAAAAAAATTTCAAAAGAACATGCCGTAGAAATGGAAGAAGGGGGAGGTTATAAACAAATAGCCAGTACCAGTAGAGAAGAAGTAAGAAAAGCAAAAACTCAAGAATTCATGCTTGCTACAGAGGTTAAAAAAAAAATCAGAAGGTGTGGGTGGGTTTACTGTGTTTGGAGCAAGAGTAAGAACAAGGGGATGGTATAATGCTAACAGGACACAGAGGTCGCACTGTTGAAGACCTTCTTTGGCACAGCCTTCTCCCCAGAGAACAGTGCTCCACAAATGATACAGTAAGGGAACTGCAGCCCAGAATAGGTAAAGAAGTAGTAGAGGAATCCATAGCTACTCTAAATGAATACAAGTCTTCAGGTCTACATGAACTGTATCCAAGAACATGAAAGGAATCTGCAGATGCAGATAGTCTTTGAAGAACAGTAAAGTAAGAAGGGTGAATGCTTTTTCATTTTCAAAAAGCAGAAAAAGAGGAACTGAGCAACTACCAACCAATTAGTTTGATGTCAATACCAGGAAAGTTTTGAGAACAGATAAGTAAACAGTCAGTCTGTGAGCATGTAAAAAAGAATGCTATAATTACTAAGAGCCAGCCTGGGTTTCTAAAATACAAGTCATGACAGACTGATCATACCTCTTTTTTGATAGAATTACAATCTTCATAAAGCAGGGAAGTGCTGTGGATATAGTGTATCTTGATTTTTGTAAGGCTTTTGACAAGGTCCCCAACGTATTTTTGTAGCGATGGTGGTGAAATGTGGGCTAGACAGTGCTACTGTTAGGTGAACTAGGAATTAAGTTGACTGATAAAATCAAAAGAGTGCTTACCAAAATTCATCTCCATCCTGGAGAAAATGACTACTGCGGTGCCTAAGGATTGTGTCCTGGGCCTGTTGTTGTTCAACATCTTTATTCATGATTTGGGTGCTGGCATTGAAGGCATGCAGATGACACCAAATTAAACAGAGTAGCTAATAACCCAGAGAAAAAGACTGGAATTCAAAATTACCTTGACGTACCGGAGAGCTAGGCCACTATAACACGTACTATATTTAGGCAGGAAAAATAGAATGTACAGATATAGGATGAGTGATACTTGGCTTGAATGTAATATATGAAATATATGATTTAGGGATCTTACTAAACTACAAACTGAACATGAGTCAGCGGTGTGACGTGGTGGCCAGTGCCGTTTTGGGCTGCAACAGAAGTATATGTCTATATCAAGGAAAGTTGTAGTACCACTGGATTCTGCATTAGTCAAGCCTCACATGGAATATTGTGTCCACTTCTGGACATCACAGTTCATGAGATGGATTGACAGGCTGAACTATGTCCAGCAGAGGGCAATCAAGATGATCAAAGGTCTAGAAACCAAGCCCTATGAGGAATGACTTAGAGTGCTGAGTATGTTTAACTTGGAGGAGAAAAGATTGAGAAGTGATATGATAGCTATCTTTAAATATCTGAAAGGATATAATGAAGAACAGGGGTGAGCAACTATACATTGGATAGAGGTCATTTTTCCTCCGTGCACCCATCTGTCAGACTACATCAGGAAGTTTCAGTGTGCCTGAAGTGATATGATGTCACTTTTGGCTGCCATTTTGCCCAATTTGGGGGGCTTTTTGGTGTTTTGGGGTGTTTTGGGGTGCTTTGCAGGGCTGGAGGAAGAAAACAGCTTCAGTATTAGACAGTTTTGCCTTGCGTGGTTAAAATTTCCCTGAAAATTGCCCTCCAATTTTTTTAAAAAAAAATTGTTGGAGTTGGGGGCTGAGGAGGTCTTCTGGGGGTTCACTTAGGTGTCCCAAGGGTTTCATGAAGCCTGTGCACTGCAATTTGACCACTCCAATGTAAAAGATAATGCAAGCCTGATTTCTGCTGTTCCAAAGAGTAGAACACAAGCCAGTGGAATCAAATTACAAGAAAAGAGATTCTTCCTGAACAGTAGGAAGATCTTCTTGACTGTAAAAGGTATGATAGTGGTATGGGCCACCTTGAAAAGTGTGGACTCTCTTTCTTGGAGGTTGTTAAGCAGAGGCTGGAGGGGCATCTTTCAGGAATGCTTTAGCTGTGTATTCCTGCATGGCAGGAGGTTGGACTAGATGGCCGTTGAGGTCCCTTTGAGGTATATGTTTCTGTGTGTCAGGAACAGATTCACGCTCACACGTAGTCAATAAACTGGATTGATCTTTTATTGAAACATAGTGGGTGATGCTGTCTTACAGATGTTAAAGCTCGAGAATGAGATTTGTTTCCCACACGTTACACTTAAAACAGGCAGCTTCACAGGACTTGATGATCAAAGGGCAAGAGACCTTAAATCATTATGACCACCATCTGATCTATCTGTTCCTGTGAATTTCTAACCGGAATGAATGTTTTGCATCTGTAAACACCCTAACAGGTTACTATCACTGTTCCTTCAGTCTATTGCTATACTAAATCAATTAATATATGGAGGGCTCCGGACATCCTGCCCCCTTTTAAAAAGAGAGAAGAAAAGAAGAAGAGAAGAAGAAAAAAATATATTTACACACGTATATATAGATAAAAGAAAACATTGAACACACTGCATACCAGTAGACATACAGAGAAGTTACATATCAATATAAATGCAATAGAAGAAATCAATCAGGGTTCCGAGTAACATCAGGTGACAAAGGAGTTGGCGAAGGGGCCCGCTTCAGCAAACTAGAATGAAACACAGGATGAACAGCTTTGAGTGAGGAAAGAAGATCCAATTCAAAAGAGACATCATTAATAACGTGTTTCACCAGAAAAGGACCTAGAAACCGAGGAGCAAGTTTCTTAGATGGGGAGGGCAATGAAATGTTCTTAGAAGAAAGAAAAACCAAATCACCAGGTTTATATTGGGGATTCGGCAGTCACTTGTGGTCAGCGAAGCGTTTGTGAGTAGCTTTAGCGGAGGCGAGAGCACGGGAGACGGATTGCCAAAGGGTAGAAAACTTAGTGATCCAAGCCGAAACAGAAGGAGGAGCAGAATGAGGGAAGGAGGGGGGGGGAAAAGGAGAAGGGAGAAAACCATAAGCAATTTCAAAGGGGGGTAGCCCAGTGGAGGAGTGAACTGCAGAGTTAATGGCAAATTCAGAAAAAAGGGAGGAGTGAAGTCCAATCCGTTTGGTTCTCATTAACAAAACACCTAAGAAACTGCTCAAGGGATTTGTTAACACGTCCGAGTGACCATCCGTCGGGGGGCGATAGGCACTGCTGGTTTCGGGTAAAAAACCCATTTTGAAAAAAATCCAAAACTTAATTGAAAACAGGACCCCTTTGGTGGCAGGGCGGGGCCGGGCAGGTTTTCTGGCCGACGGGGAAATTCCAGCCAGCAGTGCAGCAAACAAAAGCGGCCTTGCAGCAGGCAAACGAAGTAAAAAAAAGGAAGGGGTTTCCTCACCCTGGCAACGAAGGGGGGCGGCTGGCTGGCAGTTCCTCCGGACGGGGCTTCGGCAGGCACGGGTCCCGGGACAGACCGACGGCGCAGGTATCCCGACGGTTTTGCCCCGTGCCGGACTTGTCCCCTTTTCCCGGCCTTAAATGGGCCCCTCCCCGGGCGCCGACCAATCCTGCAGCCCTCCCGTAGCTGCCGGTCCCTGCCTGCCTCACAGCTGCGCGTGATCAGCCAGCTGTGAGCGCTCCCCCCGGGACGCCCAGTAGCCGACGGGAGGGGTCGGGCGGCCCCCTTTGGCCTGCCGTCGCTGTCGCCACGGGGGAGGGGGCCCGGGGGCCCTCCCCCCCGGTGGTAAGGTCCTCGGGGGCCCCGCCCCGGGCTTTCCCCCCTCGGCGAGGGGAAGGTCCCGCAGCCCCTCCCGTGGCGGCGAGATCTGCAGCGGTGCCCGGGCGGCCGTCCCCCCCGCGGCGGGCGGCTCCACGACCCCCCTCGGCGGCGGGACTTGAGCTGACGTCCGGGGGGCCCCCCCACTGGCCCCCCCCGGGGGGGGAACCCCGGGGGGACGCCCGGGGGCGACCGTCCCCCCCGGGGGGGTTGTTCCGCGGCCTCCTCCGCGGCGGGGACCCCCCGTCAGCGGCCGGCTGGCCGTTCTCGGCGGGGGGGCCCCCCACCGTGACTCGCGAGGAGGTCGGCATGCCCTCGGCCGCCATCTCCGCGGCGGTCCGAGGCTCCGGCGGGGCTGGCGGGCCGGAGACCCCGACATCACTCCCCTCTCCATGGATGCTCCCCCCCGGGGGGGCCGGGGTTTTGGTCGGATACGGGGCAGTGGAAGGCGGGGCCCCAGGCGGGGTGCATGAACCCTGGAGGCGTCTTCCCAGGACCGTTCCTCGGGCCCGTGACTGCGCCAGTCGATCAGGTGCTGGAGACGGCCATGGAAAGGGCGGGAGTCCAAGTCCCCCACTCTTCGTACTCTGTTTCCCCCGACGACAGCGGTCCGGGAGGCGCCCTGGGGCCCCAACATGGGCCCGCACCCCTGCGGCCGGCTGCAGCAGCGAGGGGGGAAAACCCCAGGTGGATTCGGGGGGGAGCGGGGGGAGCTGCAGACGGAAGGCTCAGGGTTGATCTAAAACTGTGATCGTGAAAGGGCCAAATAACCCCCCATCCAGCTTAGGGTTTGGGGGGGGACCGCGGGAAAGGGGTAACAGCCAGACCTGCCCCCCAACCCGCACCCCGGCCCCCCCCGGCTGATGGTGTGCGTCCCCCGTACGCTTGTACCCCTTTTTGGCCTCCTCGAGCTGCTTCCGGGCCGGCCTGCAAGGCGTGGGAGCTCCTAAAACCCCCCTGGTCGGCAGCTGGCACAGCCGACGGAACCCCGATGGGCGGGAACCATCTCGGGTGGTACCCATAGTTGGCCATAAACGGGGACTTTGGGTCGAGGCGTGGACCGCATTATTGTATGCAAATTGGGCCACAAAAGGTCACTCCAGGAGTTTTGCTGGTAGCAACTATAGCACCGGAGGTACTGCTCCAAGGTTGCGTTGGTTCGTTCCGTCTGGCCGTCTGTTTGTGGGTGGTGGGCTGAGGACGGGGAGCTGTTTAATGTCCAAGAGCCGGAGTAAGCTCTGCCAGAAGCGGGCCGTGAATTGCACTCCCCGATCTGTGATTTTCCTTCTGGCAGGCCGTGCAGCCGGAAGACGTGTTGTCCCGACCCAGGCGGGCCGTCTCCTTGGCCGAGGGGAGAGCTGGACACGGCATGAAGTGGGCCATCTTGGTAAATAAGTCCACTATTACCAGTATGGTAGTGTGGCCCTTGGATACCGGTAGTTAGTAATAAATTCCATGGGAACCAAGCGCCAGGGACCGGCTGGAGTGGGCAGGGGTTGCAGCAGCCCGGTAGGCCTTCCAAAGGGTAGGCCCGGTGGCACACAGGGCAGGAGCGGACATACCGGTCCACATCGCTCCGTACCCGGGGCCACCAAAATTCCCGCAGGACCAGGTGCAGTGTCTTAAAGAGTCCGAAGTGCCGGGCCCGGGGACCCCCCGTCATGGCAGGGGCCCCAGGGGGGACCCCCTCCCCAAGGTCCGGCGGGCCCCAAACAGTCCCCGGGGGGAGAAAGCATCCCCCTTTTCCCGGGACCAGGGGAACCCCGGGGGAAAACCCCGACCTCTCCTGGAACGGCTCCCCAGCCTGGGAATGGGGCCCCCCGAAAAGGGCCAATTCAACGGTGGCGGCGAAGTTCCCAGGGCGCGGGGGTGGTGGACCGGCCTCGATTTTCCCCGGTGGTGGCTTTGGGTTTGGGGTGAAAGGCGTCTGTTTCCCCGGGTTTCCCAAGCTCGGGGAACATACTCCAGCTGGAAGTCGAAGCGGGAGAAGAATTGGGCCCACCGCATCTGTCGTGGGGTCAGTTGGGGGCAGTCTCAAATACTCCAGGTTCGGTGGTCCGTCCGCACCTGTCTGGATGCTGGGCCCCTTCCAGGAGGTGACGCCAGGCCTCGAATGCCGTTTTCACGGCCAGGAGCTCCTTCTCCCAGATGGTGTTTTTTGGGGGGGGGTGAGCTGCCGGGAGTGGTATGCGCACGGCAGCAGTTGCCTCTCGGGGCCTGCGGGCTGGAGCAGGCCCGCCCCGGGGCCCCGTCGGACGCGTCGGTCTGCACGAACCCCGCTTGGGGGGGGTGTTGCAAGATCGGCTCTGTGGCGAACTGGGTTTTCAGACGCTCGAAGGCCAGCTGAGCCTCAGGTCACCACCAGAATGGCGCCTTGCCCTGGAGAACCCTGGTAATGGGCGCCGCCAATGCCGCATAGTCAGGGATAACTTCCGGTAAAAGTTCGCGAATCCCAGGAAGCGCTGCACATCCTTGCGGCACCCTGGGGACCGCCACGACACAATTGCCTCTTTTTGGGCCGGATCCATCTCGACCCCCCTCTGCGTCACCCGGTAGCCCAAGAAGTCAACCTCCCGGAGATCGAAGGCGCACTTCTCCAGCTTGGCGTTAGCCGGTGTTCCCGCAGACGCTGCAAGACCGTGCGGACGTGCTCATCATGACCTGTTGGTTGGGTGAGTAGATGAGGAAGTCATCTAGATAGATAATCACGAACCGGTCGAGCAGGTCGCGGAACACGTCGTTCACAAAATGTTGGAAGACCGCCGGAGCTTCACAGACCGAACGGCATCACGGTGTACTCATAATGCCCGTATCGGGTTTTGGAAACGCCGTCTTCCATTCGTCCCCCGCTCGGATGCGCACTAGGTTATAGGCCCCCCGCAGGTCCAGTTTCGTGAACACCCTCGCATGCCGCAGGCGTTCCAGGAGTTCTGGGGTGAGCGGCGGGGGTAACCCTTCCGGATGGTGATCCGATTGAGGGCACGGTAGTCATTGCAGAGCCGGAGCTCCCCTGACTTCTTGCGCACGAACATAAAGGGGGCCCCCGCCGGAGACGTGGAGGGGGGCACGAAGCCTAGCGCAGGTTCTTCTCTAGAAAGTCCCTCAGGGCGGCCAACTCAGGTTCGGAGAGGGCGTGGGTGGGGGATTTTGGGGCCCCCCCGGGAAACCCGGCTATAGCGCAGTCATAGACCCGGTGGGGGAGGCAGACGGTCGGCCTCCTTTGGGGGCGAAGACGTCCGCATATTCCTGGTACTTTAGCGGCAACGCTACTGAGGACATGGCCCCTGGAGACTCCAGTGCGGCCATGGCGCTCCGGCCAGCAGTGTTCCCGGCAGTGGGGGGAAAAAACAAAAAAGCACCTCGCGTCGTGACCAGGAGGTTTGGGGGGGGTGGCGCGAGAGCCATGGCATCCCCAAAATGGGAAGGGGGGGAACTGGGGGAACCAGGAAGCGGATCCGCTCGACATGACCCTGGATCTCCAACTCCACCAGGGCGGTCTGGTGGGGTGACTTCCCCTTTACCCCAGCAGCCGTCCATCAATCGTCTCCACTGGCCGGGCCTCGGGCAGTGGCTCCAGCGGGATGCAGAGGTCCCGAGCGAACTGGGTGTCGAGGAAAATTTTTGGACGCGCCGGAATCTATCATGGCCCCTACCGGAACGGCCACAGAATCGCCGAACATCACCGTCGCGGCCACTAGCAGGGGATCTCGCTTGGGTTCCAATGAGCTTCCAGGGCCTTGGTTGTAGGGGTCCCCCAGGCCACGCAGGCCCTCTAAACCTGGGGTAGGGCGTTTCCCGACCTCCCTGCCGGAACTGATTTGGCAGGGCACACCCGGGCAAAATGCCCTCCGAGCCCACAATACAAACAGAGCCCAGCGCGCCGGTGACGCTCCCTCTCCCCCCGGGGGGCACGCGGACGAGCCGCGCCCCGCTGCATAGGCTCTCCCCCAAAACTGGCTGACTACTGGATGCGCCGGCCCCTGGTCGGGCAGGGGTGGGGGGAAGGCAGGCCCAGGCCGGGCCCCGACCGAGGCCGCGTGCCTGGCACCGCCGTCCGGCGGGCCCGTCTCGCGCCTCCAGCCGCCCGTTGATCCCTAGGGCCTGTTGTATAGCCGCTCCAGGGGGAGGGGGCGGTGAGCTGGGGTGGGCCCGTTCGTCCAGGATCTCGGCTGGGAAAACCGGGGCCCCGGGAAATGGTCTTGGAGGGCGGCATCATTATAGCCCAAGTCTTGGGGCCCGGGGAAAAACAGTGGTGTATTCCCTCACCGATCCCCTTTCCCTTTCTGCAGCTGGCGGCTACGGTCTCGGTCCCGCGGGGTCGCCCCAGACCTCCCGGAAGGCCTGCAGGAAGGGCCCCCCATCTTCAAGGACACCGCTGTTTTTGACGCAGCAAGGGCGTGGCCCACCGGGCGGGGGAACCAGACAGCAGGCTTATGATGAACGCCACCTGGGCCCGCTCATTCGGGGAAATCCTGGCCAAGTACCCGGATGTAAAACGGCCGTTCGCAATGAAGGTCTCGAGATCTGTCGGGTCCCCTGGGAATCCCGCGGGACAGCAATCGGAATCTTTGCCGTGGGAGGCCGGACCGCTTGCAGCTGCCCCCCCTGGAACTGCAGGTTCTGCAGGGCCTGGGGGAATTGGTTACCTTTGGGGGCGCAGGTTTTGGTTCTCCTGCGCTTGGGCAGCCACTTGGGCCCTCAAGGCCGCATTCTCTGCCTCCATCCTGCCCGGCAGGTGACGGGGCAACAATCTGTCGGTGGCAGGGCGGGGGGCCCGGGGAGGCTAGGGTGGTCTCGGCCGAGGGTTGCCCCGGGAATTTCCCGGGGCCCGCAATGCAGCAAACAAAAGCAGGCCTTGCAGCAGGCAAACGAAGTAACAAAAGGAAGGGGTTTCCCCCACCCTGGCAACGGAAAAGGGGAGCTGGCTGGCAGTTCCTCCGGGGCGGGGCTTCGGCAGGGCCGGGCCCCGGGGCAGACCGACGGCGCAGGTAACCCCCGGTTTTTGCCCCCTGCCGGACCCCCCTTTCCCGGGCCCTTTAAAAGGGCCCCTGGACGGGCGCCGACCAATCCTGCAGCCCTCCCCTAGCTGCCGGCCCTCCTGCCTCACAGCTGCGCGTGATCGGGCCCCCCCGTGAGGGGCTCCGCCCGACGCTCCAGAGCCGACGGGAGGGGTCGGCGGCTCCCTTGGGCCCCGTCGCTGTCGCCCCCGTGGGAGGGGGCCCCCGGGGGGGCCCCCTCCCCGGGGGTAAGGTCCTCGGCGGCGTCCGGGCGTTCCCCCCCGGGCGACGGAAGGTCCCCCAGCCCCTCCTGTGGCGGCGAGATCTGAGCGGTGCCCGGGGGGGCCGTCCTCCGTGGCGGGCGGCTGGGGGGCCTCCTCCTCGGCGGCGGGTTTTGAGCTGATGTCCCGGGGGGCCTGGGGCCCCAGCGGTGGGTTCCCGGCCTCCCCCCCCGGGGGGGGGAAACCCCCGGGGACGACCGGGCGACCGTCCCCGGCGGTGGGTTGTTCCGCGGCCTCCTCCGCGGCGGCGGAGCCCCCCTCGGCGACCGGCTGGCCGTTCTCGGCGCGGGGGGCCTCCGCCGCCCACTTTGCGAGGAGGCTGGCGTGCCCCTCGGGCGCCATTCCGCGGCGGCCTCTAGGCTCCGGCGGGGCCGGCGGGGCCAACCCCCACAATCCCTGTAAAAAAATCACAGAGGGTTATGAATTCCCGACATGAGAGATAAACAAGTCAGCAAGCTTCTCCGCAGTGGGCACACGCTTCAGAGGCACAAAGTGACATTGTTTTGGGAAAAAAGATCAGGGGAAAAACCCAATGCTTAAAACCTTGTGGGGGGGGAGGGCCATGATGAAATCCCCGGCGATTACCAACCAAGGGGTAGATGGAACAGGCAAAGGTTGTAGTAGCCCCCGGGGTTTAAGGGGGGCGAAACAAGAGGTGGCACCTGGTTTTAAAGTTTGTATGGACAAGTTCAATCCACCCCAAAAGAGGTCAAAAGACATGCAAAGTTTTTAAAAAATTGAAATGTCCAGCAGGTTTTGTTTCGTGAAATCTATAAGAACATGCTCGTGGGGCGGGGGGGACATAGATCCCCGGGGCCATAAAAGGGGAATCAACCCAGGCTATTTTTTTCCTTCTTAGCTTGTAACCAAGAATCCACGTGCACGGAGTGAATGATAGCATCACGGAGAGCGGAGTCACAGAGAGACGAAGCAGAAAGTCTCGTTTTGGCTAGAGAGCGAGTGGTCACTTGAGAAGCCAGGGAGGAGGCAGGAAATAAATCTTGGGGAGGGGGGATGCGGGAGGGGAGCCCACAAAAAGGGGAAAACGAGAGAGGGGTCAGCTAGCTGGTTAGTGCGTCCAGGGTTTTAAAACAATTTTAAATCTAAAACGCTGGGAAGAACTCAGCCCACCGCGCCTGTTTGGGGAAGAGTTTCTTAGCAGACTGCAAGGCTTGTAAATTCCTGTGATCAGTCCAAACTTCAAAGGGGTGTCGGGCTCCTTCAAGTAAGTGGCGCTAGGTGGACAACGCCTTGGCTTCCTTCTCCCAAATAGGCCAGTTAGATTGTTGAGAAGAAAATTTCTTTGAAATGAAGGCACAAGGCTTGAGTGCCCCCTCGGAGTCATGTTGCAAAAGGACAGCTGCCATCGTGAAATCTGAAGCATCTGTTTGTACAACGAATGGCTTTGTAGCATCCGGGAACAGAAGGAAAGGCTCAGAAGTGAATTTAGATTTCAACAGTTCAAAAGCGGATTGGCATTCAGGAGACCAAGAAAGTCTATGTGGTTTGGTCGCGGATGAGCCCTTAGGTTTCTGCAAAAGGTTAGTGAGTGGAAGCGATATGGCTGTGAAATCGTCGATAAAATTTCGATAGAAGTTTGCAAAACCAAGAAACTGCTGGAACTGTTTCAAAGTTTTGGGGGTGGGCCATTGCAAAATAGAGTTGATCTTAGAAGGGTCCATTTTCAGGGAGTTATCCTGAATCCTGTAGCCCAAGTAATCAAAAGCTTGAGTGTCAAATTGGTATTTCGATAAATTAACAACGAGGTTGTTATCAATCAGACGTTGAAGTACCACACGAACGAAAGATATATGAGACTCCGTGGAGTCGGCATAAATTAAAATGTTGTCCAAATAAATCAGAACCCCCTGAAACAATAAGTCATGAAAGATAAAGTTCAAAAACATCTGAAAAACAGATGGTCCAGATTGTAACCCAAAAGGAAGAACAGTCCATTTAAAATTACCTGATCTGAAGTCCTGAATCTAATCTCAAAATCTAGTTGGGAATAACCTGTGTTGCCAGAGCTACAAACATTTTGGCTTACAATTATTATTGGAGTTTTTTTTCCTTTCTTTTCCAGGAAGAGATTCCTCGTCAGCTGCAATATATCAGCCTCTATCTGGTGCATATAGCAGGAGCATACCTCTTAAAGTAAGTGCTACTGTGTTCACATTTTTTCTAAAGGGCATATTGCAGGTTAATGAATAATATTTTAATTTTTTTCTTACCACTACAAATCTAAATGTGAAAATGTTTATTCATTTAAAAAAATCTGTAAAGAAATCAGGAATAAAATTAAAGAATAGGCTGGCAAAGGAGCTCTTTAATATCCAAATCCTGTGCACATTTAGTCAAAAATAAATTATTCAGATATTAATGGGACTTATTCTGAAATACCTTGGTCAACAGCATGCTGTAGCTTAATCTAAATCCATTTCAGTCTGTCTTGAGGTCTCGTTATAGCATAGAGATGGCTTTGGTCTCTTAGGAGCTGAAGGTGAGCTGTGTCTGGGAGGACATCGTTGACTGTGTGTTTTTAAAGGCTTGTGTGGGTGTGTTTGTTTCTGGCTGTATGCTCTTACTGAGCACATGGTCTAATGGGCTGGAGCTTCTGCTGAGTCACTGAATGGCTTGGGGGTTGGAGCTAGCAGCCACTAGCTCTATATAACTTCTGCCAGCAGCACACACCTTGTGGTGCACGCAGTTATAAGAGTTGAACAGGTACTCTTTTAATAGGGAAAGCCAAACAGTGTTGTCTGTGAGTAATTGGCAGGAGAGTTTTGAGGAGGAGGCCCAG
This sequence comes from Iguana delicatissima, assembly GCA_948472985.1. Classification (NCBI taxonomy): domain Eukaryota; kingdom Metazoa; phylum Chordata; class Lepidosauria; order Squamata; family Iguanidae; genus Iguana; species Iguana delicatissima. The sequence continues at coordinate 61,440 of CAOKZL010002660.1, read as the reverse complement.
ATTTCTGTTTCAGTGCCTACTTAAGAGTACTCAGTATGGAATATGAGGGAGCTGCTGCAGTCACCTGCTATAGCTGTGGTATGTTTGTGTTCTTGCCAGGGGAGCTGAGGAGCTATACCTGTAACAAGTGCAAGTTGGTGGCTCTCTTGGAGAAGAAGATCCAGCAACTTGAGGCCTGTGTATTTACTCTTCAACATATTAGGGAGCATGAGGTTTTCTTGGACAGAACAGAGCAGACTGTCCTGATAGACCAACACATAGATGATGTTTCTGAGCAGGAGTCAGTTCCCAAATGCAGGAGATTGACACTTGGAGGAATGTGACACATAGAAGTAGAAAGACAGGGGTCATTCATTGAGTTTGGAGCTTCAGAATCAATTCAGAGCTCTTTCTCTTATCAGAGATGGTGAGGAATGGGAACAAGAACAGCAGTGTCAGTCTTTAGAGAACGTGCAGGAGCCCTTCAGCACATGGTATGATCCCTGCCACTACTCAGAAGACACTGGTGGTGGTGGTAGGGGACTCCCTGCTGAGGGGAACAGAAGCAGTGGTTTGTAGGCCTGACAAGATGACTTGAGAGGTGTGCTGTCTCTCTGAGACAAAAATCAGTGATGTGGCTGACAAGAATTGTGAAGCCCACTGACTGTTACCCTTTTCTTTTGGTCCATGCGAGAAACGATGACATGGCAAGGTGTAGCTTTCAGCATATTTCAAGGGATTATGAGGCTCTGGGTAGGAAGCTGAAGGAACTTGACACACAGGTTGTCATTTCATCTGTCCTCCCAGTTAAAGGACATGGCCCAGGAAGGGAGATAACAATAGTGGAAGTGAGGAGCTGGCTTCACAGATGGTGCCGCCAGGAACAATTTGGCTTCTTGGATCATTGTCTGCAGTTTAATGAAGATGGACTACTAGGAAGTGATGTGTTGCACCTGACAGCAGTTGGCAGGAACTAAGAGGCTCACAAACCTGATCAGGAGAGCTTTTAACTGAGTTATGTGCAGGAGGGTGAAAGTATTCTTGAGGGCAGGAGTTCATCAAGTGCTAGAGATAATAATCCAAATGTTATTGATGGAACTGTGTTTATAGTATAAGAACCTGACTGTAGGAGGAGAAAAAAAAAGCATCTAGGTGGAATGACCCATGATCTTAGAAGTCTCTACATTAATCTACATAGCATGTGAAATAAACAAGATGGATTTGAACTCTTTAGACAGCAAAGCAGATATTATATAATAGGCATCACTGAAACCTGGTGGGATGAGTCTCATGATTTAAGTGTAGTAATAGAGGGGTACAATCTATTTCAGAGAAATAGACCACACAGGAAGGGAGGAGGAGGAGTGTTATATGTCAAGGAAGTTTACACCTGTGAAGAAATCCATGACATAAATCCTGGAAGCCAAGTCGAGAGCATCTGGATAAAAATTAAGGAGGAGGGAAAAAACAGGGATTTCATTTGGGGGTCTACTACAGACCCCAAAACCAGACTGAGAACTTAGATGAGGCCTTTCTAAAACAGATGACCACACATTCAGAAAAAATAGAGATAGTAGTAATCAGAGATTTGAATTATCCTGATATTTGCTGGAAGTCAAATTCTGCCAAGAATATCAGGTCCAACAAACTCCTCACTTGTCTTGCAGACAATTTCATTGTCCAGAAGGTGGAAAGGGCAACAAGGGGATCAGCTATTCTGGACCTGATCCTAACCATCAGTGATGACCTAGTTAATGGGGTAGAAGTGGTGGGATCCTTAGATAGGAGTGACTGTGTTCTGGAGTTTCTTAAAAAGTGGAAAGGGGAGGCCAAGCATAGTCAAACTTGTATTCTAGACTTCAAGGGCCTTTCCTTATTCAACTGCTATAGTGATATTATTCCACTTTCAATATCCTATGGAATCCTGGGATTTGCAATTTAGGGATGAGTATTTGGAATTCTCAGCCAGATAGCTGTTTGGCCTCAGTAAACAATAAACCCCAGAATTCCACAGGATGGTGAAAGTGGAATATAGCACTATAACAGTGTAGTGCAGAAAGGTGATTTCAGTAAACGTAGGGAAATATTAGATGTCATCCTGTGGTCAGGCATAGTGAAAAAGAAAGGAGCTTATGATAGTTGGGAGTTTCTTAAAAGATATTGAAGACACAGTTTCAAATGATTCCATTGGAAAGGGGAGGTGTCTAAGGAAACCAGGATGGATGTCTAAAGGACTTTCAACTGAACTGAGATTTAAAAAAGCTATGTACAAGAAATGGAAAAGGGGGAATCACCAAAGAGGAATTCAAATCAATACCCAGCAAGTATATCAAAAAAGTCAGAAAAGCTAAAATACAGAATGAGCTCAGGCTTCCTAGAGAGGTTAAAAGCAATGAAAAGTGCTGTTTTGGTTATGTCTGCAGCAAAAGGAAAAACAAGGAGGCAGTAAGGCCACTGTGAGGAGAAGATAGACAACTGGTGAGAGGACAGAGAAAAGGCAGAACTACTCAACTTCTTCTTTGCCTTGGTCTTCTCTGAAAAGAAAAACAGTGCTCAACCTGGAAAAAAAGGAACAGATGATGGTGTAAGGGAAATGCAGTACAGAATAGGTAAAAGAGGTAGTACAGAAATGTCTGGCTACTCTAAATGAATTCAAGTTACCAAGTCCAGGGGAAGTACATGTAAAGGTATTAGAAGAACTGGCGGAAGTGATTTCAGAAGCATTAGCAATAATTCTTGAGAGTGTCCTGGAGATCAGGAGAAGTCTCAGCAGACTGGAGGAGGGTAAATGTTGTTCCCATCTTCAAAAGGGAAAAAAGAGGACCCAAACAATTACCACCCAGTCAGCCTGACATCAGTACCAGCAAAGGTCCTAGAGCAGGTCATTAAACAGACAGCCTGTAAGCACTGAGAAAGGAATGCCATAATCACTAAAAATTTCTCAAAAACAAGTCATGTGAGACTAATCTGATCTCTTTTTTTGATAGAGTTAGAAGCTTGGTGGATAAAGGGAATGCTATGGGTGTAGTGTATCTTGATTTCAGTAAGGCCTTTAACAAGATCCCCCATGATATTCTTGCAAACAAAGTAGTTAAATATGAGTTAGACAATGCTACTGTTAGATGGATTTGTAATTGGCTGATTGGTTGAACAGTGTTACCCCAAAATGTAGGTGCGATAAGGGCCACCCGTGATCCCAAATACCTTCTTGCAAACGTGGGCAATGAATTAGGTCAAAGAGGAGGCTTGCGAGAGTGGGGTAACTTAACAAGACTTTTCTAACAATGTTTGTAGCCTCACGTAGGAAAGAACCAGCCAGAGATTCAAAAATAAAATGTGTTTTATTGAGGGGAATTCACTTATGCATGCACACAAGATACACATAGTCAAACATTCACACAAACGCTAACTGAAAGATAAAGGGAGGAAAAAATTATGGATAGAGAGGCTGATGGGTTTTTTGGGTTCATAATTACCAGTCCAGAAGAGTAGTGAAGAGGTGAAACGTGTATTGGCTTAGGTAGGACCTAAGGACAGTTCTCATTCAGGAGCCAGACAGACAGAGTGACGGGTAGACCTTTGAGAGACTGCACTGGGCATCCTGGAATCAGTGGTATTTGTACCAAAAAAATAGCCTGTATTGGTGGAAGATTTGTGCAATTCCAGGTGTGGTACAATGGGAGTTGCAGCACAGACAATGGGCTATCAACCCACTAATGTTTGCAGTGTTTGGAAGACAAGGACATAATATGTGTTGTAAGAACTGTCTATTGTGGGTGCTACGAGGCAAGAGGAAGGAGTCCAGGTGTCCTGGTGGACTTGTCACGATTGCATTCCCTGGGAAAACTCCAGTTTCTGCTTAAGCCTATTATCCACAGGAATGGCATTTATTTGTCTGACAAATGACTTGGTCTTACCTGGAGGGTGTTCAGGTTGACCTGCCTCTCTTGTTTACAGTCAGGTTTCTACCCTTGCTTGATATCTCAATCACCTCTCAGGCTTGATTTTGATATCAGAGCTAATTAATACAGTTACCAATCTACTATGGTGCCAATTAGGTATGGTGCCCATTCAAACCATACTGATATCGGGAACCCCTAAAACAGGGCCTTACAACAGGATATTAACCAATGGCTCCTCTTCATCCTGAAAAGAAATGACCAGTGGAGTGCCACAGGGTTCTGTCCTGTCAACGTCTTTATCAATGACTTGGATGATGTAATAGAGGGTGTGCTGATCAAATTTGCAGATGACACCAAATTAGGAGGGATGGCTAATACCCCAAAGGACAGGATCAGAATTCAAAATGACTTTGACAGATTGTAGGGTACCACACATAGGAAAAAAGAATGAAATGCTTTGATAGAGGATGGATGGAAAGCAGAGTGTGTGAAAGGAATCTAGGAGTCTTAGTGGACCATGAGCTGAACATGAGTCAACAGTGTGATGCAGCAGCTAAAAAAGCCAGTGGGATTCTAGGCTGCATCAATGGGAATATGGTGTCGAGATCAAGGGAAATAATAATACCACTCTATTCTGCTTTGGTTAGATGTCACCTGGAATATTGTATCAAGTTCTGGGCACTGCAATTCAAGAAGGATATTGACAAGTTGGAATGTGTCTAGAGGAGGGTGACCAAAATGATGAAACCATGCCCTATGAGGAGCAGTTTAGAGACTTGGGCATGTTTAGCCTGACAGAAAGAAAGTCAAGAGGGGACATGATAGCCATGTTTAAATATTTGAAGGAATGTCATGTTGAAGATGGAGCAAGCTTGTTTTCTGTTGCTCCAGAGACTATGACACGGTACAATGGATTCAAACTCCAGGAAAAGAGATTTCATCAAAAATCACAAAGAACTTCCTGATGGTAACAGCCTTTCGACAGTGGAATATGCTGGCTTCGTGTGTGGTGGAGTTTTTTGGAGGTTTTTAAACAGGGGCTGCATGGTCATTTGCTGGTCATGCACTGCGTGTGTGTTCCTGCATAGAAGGAGGTTGGACTTGATGGCATTTGTGATCTCTTCTCAACTCTGTGATTCTATGATTCTATGATTCTCTGATTGTCCTGCGCTGGGAGCTGGGAGCAGCATGTGTCCCTGTTGGTTCTGCTAGACCTCTTGGTGGCTTTTGACACCATCAACCATGGCATCCTTCTAAGTTGGGTTTTTGGGATGTGGCTTGAAGCCTCAGTTTTGCAGTAGGTCTCATACTTCCTGGAGAAATGTTATCAGAAGGTGTTAATGGAGGATTTCTGTTCATGGCCATTTAACTGTTCTGTCATCTATGCTATTTATGAAGGGGTTGTCCAGAGTTTACTAATATGCTGATGACACCCATCTCTATTACTTCCTTCCCTCTAATTTGAAAGAAGCTGCAGACTGCCATCAACTTTTGCAGCTTTGATCATTTGCAAGTTTTTAGCTGTTGCTTAACCAGTGATGTAGCTATAGATGTACTGTAGGTGGTGACAGTACTTTATTGTAAGTACAAGAGGTGGATCTGAGGGTTGCTGGCCCTCCTCCCTCCCTCCTCCTTCTCCTATTGCTGCTGTTCACCCACTTCCCCTACTTTGCTGGTCTACAAGCCTTTCTCCCTCTATCTCCTTCCCCATGACACTAAAGGAGATTTTTTCCAGCTTCTCTTCCTTGCCTGACACCCATCTTTCCAAAGCTTGCTGCATGGAAACAGGGATCATGAATCAGGATCCGAAAAGGAATTTGTGCCTAAGGAAATCAATCACTCTGCTCCTCAGAAACGGGGATATGAAAGCCTGTCCAAAAAAGAACTTTGCATGTGGAAGTCAATAGCTGTCATGTCGATTTGCTCCACTGACATGTCATAATGAAAGAGGCTTGATTGTGCTTGATTATATTATGCTTTCTAATACAATATGCAAAAAGCAGGTTGTAGGAGGTAATAGTCGCATAGAAGTTTAATTGTCAATGCTTCCTCTTATGTTATGATGTCTTGTCTTTTGCTGTATGACAGCGTAGTAGGTCCTGACACGTATTAAGCAGGTCTAGTTAGCACTGGCTATTAACTTTGTTTAATGGGGCTATTATATACCTTGATTGATTGCATCCATATTGTATTATATATATGTATTACTGCTTCCATAGAACCTAGAGCATAAGTAGTGCCTTAATATATTGTACCAAGGCAGGTAGTTTGATACTGTAAATTGCTACTGTATGATTTGTACTTGTTCCTGGGAAACAAGGGTGAGGCAGTGAAAGTGTGATGTGCTGTGAAGGGATAATGGGATACGAACAGTTAGAAAAACAAGGTTGTGTTGTAAATACATAAATAAAAGGATAAAATAAAAATAATAAAAGGAGAGCAGATGGCAATACAGGAATGTCTACAATACAGGCAAGCCTGGGCAGGATCAGGGCAGCTGATGAATTAATGTGACATGTGAATTCCACCAATCAATGTAATGTACACTGAATAATTATTAATTGGATCTATAGAGGCTTTAGTGATGATCCTCAGTTTCAGCCACTGAAGTAATGTTTGGTATCACTCTGTACTTTTCCAATAAAGCATACTTTTGTTCATGTGTGTTTCCACGTTCTGAGTATTTCCCCCCGGAAAGCAGTTTAGAGTCGACATGACAGTAGCTCTCCTCAATAGAAAGGGGAGATAATGAAGGACTGTCCAAAAAGAGACTTGTGCATATGGAATCATAGAATCATAGAATCATAGAAATGTAGAGTTGGAAGAGACCACAAGGGCCATCCAGTCCAACCCCCTGCCGTGCAGGAAAACCCTCAAAGCACTCCTGACAAGTGGCCATCCAGCCTCCGCTTAAAAACCTCCAAAGAAGGAGACTCCACCACACTCTGTGGCAGCACATTCCACTGCCGGACAGCCCTGACTGTCAGGAAATTCCTCCTGAGGTTCAGGCGGAATCTCCCCTCCTGCAGCTTGCATCCATTGCTCCTTGTCCTGGTCTCAAGAGCAGGAGAAAAAAGCCCACTCCCTCCTCGACATGACACCCCTTCAAATATTTAAACATGGCTATCATGTCCCCTCTCAACCTTCTCTTCTGCAGACTAAACATACCCAGCTCTCTAAGTCTGTCCTCATAGGGCATGGCTTCCAGGCCCCTCACCATTTTGGTTGCCCTCCTCTGGACCTGCTCCAGCTTATCCATATCCTTCTTGAATTGGGGTGCCCAGAACTGGACACAGTATTCAAGATGAGGTCTAACCAATGCAGAATAGAGTGGTACCAATACCTCCCTCGATCTAGACACCATACTCCTATTGATGCAACCAAGAATTGCATTGGCCTTCTTGGCTGCCGCATCACACTGCTGACTCATGTTCAGCTTGTGGTCTATAAAGACTCCTAGATCCCTTTCACACGTACTGTTAGCCAGCCACGTGTCCCCATCCTATATTTCTCATACCATTTTTTCTGCCTAAGTGTAGGACCTTACATTTCTCTCTGTTGAAGTTCATTTTGTTAGCCTTGGCCCAGCTCTCCAATCTGTCCAGGTCCTTTTGAATTTTGATCCTGTCATCAGGCGTATTAGCAGCCCCTCCCAATTTGGTGTCATCTGCAAATTTGATCAGCGTGCCCTCTATTCCTTCATCCAAGTCATTAATGAAGATATTGAACAGCACCGGGCCCAGGACAGAACCCTGTGGCACCCCACTAGTCACTTCTCTCCAGGATGAGAATCTGCCATTGGTGACCACCCTTTGGGTACGGTCAGTCAACCAGTTACAAATGCACCTGACAGTAGCCCTGTCCAGCCCACATCTTACTAGCTTCTTTGCAAGAATGTCATGGGGAACTTTGTCAAAGGCCTTACTGAAATCAAGATATACTATGTCCACAGCATTCAGTAAGTCAGTAATTCCGCTGCTTGGAAATGGGGATCATAAAGCACTGTCCAAAAAAGGACTTTGCACATGGAAGTCAACAACTCTGCTCTTTTGAAGTACTGTCCATAAAGAGACTTTACATATAGAAGTAAATAACTCAGCTGCTCAGAAGTGGGGACTACAAAACACCCTCCAAAAAGGCACTTGTGCACATGGAAGTAAATAACTCTTGTTGCCTGGAAGCAGAGATCACGAAGCATTATCTCAAAAGCAATTTGTGCCCAGGGAAGTCAACAGTTCTGGTCCCCAGAAGTGGGGGGATCATGAGGGCATTCCTAAAAAGAGACTTGTGCATATGGAAATCAATAACTCTGCTCCATAAAGGGGGATGGATTATGAAGCACTGTCTGAAAAGGGACTAGTAAACATGGAAGACAATAATTCTGCTTCTTGGAAATAGGCATTATGAAGCACAGACCAAAAAGGAACTTCTTTGTGTGCCCAAGAGGGGACTTCTGTACTTGGATTCAGTAACTCTGCTCCTCAGAAGCAGGGATCACAAAGCACTGTCTGAAAAGGAATGTGTGTAGAAGTAAATAACTCTGCTCTCCACAAAGTGGGAGACCTTGAAGAACTGTCCAGAAAGAATCTTGAGCATATGGAAATCAATGATTCTGGTCCCCAGAAGGAGGGAATCATGAAGGACTTCCAAAAAGAGAGTTAAGCACATGGAAGTCGATAATTCTGAAGTACTGCCGAAATAGGGACTTGTGCACAAGGAAGTCAATCTGCATGTTTCCCAGAAGGGAGGTGGGAAGCACTGACCAAAAGGGACTTGGGCACACGGAAATCAGTAACTTTGCTCCTTTCAAATGGAGATCATGAAGCACTGTCCAAAAAGCAACTTGTGTACATGGAAGACAATAGCTCTGCTCCTAGGAGGCAGGGATCACAAAGAGCTGTGCAAAAAGTGACTTGTACACATAGAATCATAAAGTTGGAAGAGACTACAAAAGCCATCCAGTCCAACTCCCTGCCTTGCAGGAATGCACAAGGAAGTAAATAACACTTCTCCCCACAAATGGAGGGGGGAATCACAAAGGACTGTCATAAAGAGTCTTGTGCACATGAAAGTCAATAACTCTGGTCCCCAAAAGGAGGGATCATGAAAGAATGCCCAAAAAGGGCCTTGTGGATGTTGAAGTCATTTGTACACATGGAAGTTAACAACTCTGCAACTCAGAATTGGATCGCAAAGCACTTTCCAAAAAGGAACTTGTGCATAGGGAAGGAAATAACTCTGCTCCCTAGAAGGGGAGTACCATGGAGAACTGTCCAAAATGGGACTTGAGCACATGGAAGTCAATAACTCTGTTCCTCACAACCAGAGATCACAAAGAACTCTCCAAAAAGGAACTTGTTTATATGAAAGTCAATAACTCGTCCCCAGAGGAAGGATCATGAAACATTATCTAAAAAGGGACTTGAGCACATAGGAATCAATAGTTCTGCTCCTCAGAAGCAGCACTATCAAAAAAGGGATTCTGCATGTGGAAGCCAATAACCCTCTTCCCCAGAAGGGGGGACAATGAAGGACTGTCTAAAAAGAGCCTTGTGCATATGGAAATCTGCTCCCCAGAAGAGGGAGGGGGAATCACGAAACACTGTCTGAAAAGGGACTTGTGCACATGGAAGTCAACTCTGAAGTATTGCCCAAAAAGTGGCTTTTGGACAAGGAAGTCAATAACTGTGCTCCCCAGAAGGGAGGGATCAAGGATCACTGTACAAAAAAGGAATTTTGCACATGAAAGTCAGTAACACTGCAATTCAGAATTGTAGATCAGAAAGCATGGTCCAAAAAGAAACTTGTGCATATGAAAGTCAATAAATCTGTTCCCCAGGTGGTGGGGAATCAGAAAGCACTGTCCAAACAGAAACTTGTGCACATGGAAGTCAATACTTCTGCTCCCCGAAGTGGGGATCATGAAGCACAGTCCAAAATGGAGCTTGTGTGCCTTGAAGTCAATAATGCTGCTTACTAACTATCCAAAAAGAGTTTATTTTGTACAGTATTCATTTTTGGCGGGAAAAGACACTGAAAAGAGGAGGAAGTTGAGGAGGATGAGCTACTGCTGCCGCCGCCGTCACCTGGCCCTGCAAGGATCTAGGGCCTTTTCTAGAGGAAGGTTTGGAGACCAGCTGAAGTGACAGAGGTCTAGGAGAGGCAGCCTCAGAGTGAAGCAGAAGCTTCATGGTGGTAGTACAGACTGCTACAAAAATTTCCTTCAGTGCCTTCATCCTTCTCTGCCTTTTTCTCAAGAAGGATGATGATACTAGAGGAAATTTCTGTGGCACCAGATTTTATGGCATGTATGTTTGGGTAGGCTAGAAATATTTGTGGCTTTTCCACTTTCACAGGGATCCTGACCCCCAACCTTATGAATGTTGAAGGCCCACTTTATTTCTGCGTGAACTGGTGGAAGGAGTTCACTTCTTCGTGCCTGCTCCCAGATTTTGCACTCCCTTCCTAAGGAGGCTAAGATAGCTCCCTCTTTGTTCTCCTCTTGCAGGCAAGCAAACATCCTTATTCTCTGGGTTGGTGAGAGGAGGAATCTATGCATCCTGGGTTTTCTTCCATCACTACCCAGACACAGGTAGGAAGCATTGTGAAAGCTCGCTATATTTAATAAAAAAAATAAGATTGAATTGGCTGCTCTCCACTTGGCCATCTTAACGCTCAGTTTTTTTCACTGCCTGTATCAAGAGTTGGACTTTTGGTATCACTCCCATCTTCCTTAGCTTTGTTAGCATTTTTTCAGGCTCCTCCTTATTCTGTCTCTTCCTCTTTCTCCTTCAATTCCTATTTTTTCTGTTTTCCTGTCTGCAGTTTTTTTAAAGATCTTTTTCCCTCTTTAGTTTTTCCATCCTCTCTTTTTTCCTCTTCTCTCCTCCTCTGCAATGGTTCTGGTGGCTGAGAAGAGTGATATTCCACTGAAGAAGAAAAAGCCTTTCCCAGGCCATGTGGCTCCAGACCATAAATACGCAAAATCACTTCAAGCCAGCTTGTAGTGTTTGGATGGCAGGACCAACTCAGTTTTGGAAAGGGCTCATCCACCCTAAAGTAGCTTCAGCAGGTGACATTGGATGCCATGGCCCAAGCCATCCCTCATACAGCTGCAGCAGCACCTGAAGAGCAAGCAAGTGTTGGAGGCAGAACAATTGGAGTTTAACAGAGACAAACAGGGAAGGGGTGTCAGCAGTTGTGATTTCACTAGATGACCTATCAGAGCTCACTATGAAGGAGGGTCATGGTCAGGTTGTTTCTCCAACATGGCAGTGGTTGGAGTGTTTAGAGAGAGGGGGCTGTCTCAACTCTCCTTGACCCATGTGACATGTCCCCCTGACCATGCCTACCATCAGCAAGTCTGGTGTGTTTTCCACTCCAACACAGAGGGTGAAAAGCTGACTGCAATTTTGTTTGTGACTATAGCATGTGCCATCTTGACTCTTTGTTTAGACCAATGTGGTATTTCTTGTCCCTCAGTTACCAAGTCCTAAAAGCAGAATGGAGCTTTGAGGACAGCGTTTTTAGCTTTTCTTCAAGTCCCTTTTCAAGATTGTTCTCTCTTCCAGTTGTGAACAGCATGGCCACCAGTATCACCACTTGCCTTCTTCATTTCACTCCTTCTCTGTGAATGATAAGGCACAGCTTCAGTTGCTTAAGTCCTTATTTGAAAAGTATGCCACTCCCCCCCACAAGCTAATATTGCCTCAGGAAAAAAGAATTGGGGAAGGTGTGCAGAATCTGATGGGGCAATTCAAAATAACTGCTCAAAGGGTAGGCTATGGGTCATTCTGGCCACAAGAGGGCAGTCCTGAGTCATAATACAATTCATTTAAACAGAAGCTTATTGCAGTCCTAATCTTCTGCATTGCATTCCAGACCACTGTCTTCCAGGGTGCTTCACAATAAATGTGTACCTATTCAAGGACCCTCCTAGTACACAGAAAGCTATTTCTCCATTCCACTTCTCTGAGGCCTCTGATTGTGAGTCAGATTTTGAATCTCTGATCCTACATAGGGATGCACAGAATTGTGTGGGAAGCAATGTTATTTCTGATCAAGAAGGAAGGTGGTTAGATTCGGGTTCACTCAGACGAATCCTCTGATCATTTATTTCATTCAGAGAATTTTTTGCCCTTGGTGTCTAAGGTGGTCTGCAGTGTTGGATCTCACTTCTTCCAAGTCTAATTCTGATACTCAGTGTGAGGAAACATCATGTTAACTGAACGAAAGGGGTGCCTCAGTTCTCAAATAACCAAAGTCTTGAATGAGAGAAATTCCTTTTTCATCAGTTTTTCTCCCACTGGTAAGTTCAGAATGGGCTACCCCTCTGAAAAGCTGCAAAGGTTCTATAATCCAAGTGAACAGGTTGTAGAAGACTTTAAATTTCCTTTGGAGAAATGTACCAAAAGATAGTTAAAGGAAGCCTACAAACAGCAGCCCTGGCTGTATGGGCTTCTGCAGCTAGCTCCAGCTTCTGTGCTTCCCTCTTGGAGGGAAAATAATAATGCAAAATAATGATTTGGATTACAAGTCCTTGCTTCAGCATCTCCTCAAATTTTACCAAGCATTGTAATTTGTAGAAGATGCTACTTGGGAGTCCTTTCCCTTTGCAGTCAGGTCTGTAGGAGGCATCACAGTGGTCACAGTGGCAATCCCCATGGCTTAAACTAGGTAGGTGGGTGTCCACTCCCGATCAAAAACAACACAAGCTATTCAGGGAGAATGTGTAAAACAATACCTAGTTGAGACAAAGAAAAAGAAGCAGGTTATATCTGTTACCCTGATTTCTGGGGTCCCATGGGGGATGCCTTAATGTGCTCCACATGATAGGGAATGAAAACTAGCCAGAGCACGAGCAATAGCAATGCTCGTAACTTAACGAGGTATTTTTACCCAGTTTTTACAGGGTCAGGCCAAGCCAAAAACCAAGCAAAGACGTCTAATAAATGATTTATTAAATGAAAGTCTCACGCACCAATGCAGTCACTCACACACTCACTCAAGACCTATTAAGAAGTAAAAGAGAAGAAACTGGATAGGGGAAATATTGAAGGGATTGTAGCTGGGGTAATACTGCACCTTTTCCTGATGTCCTTGGTCCGGGAGAAACAGCGAAGAAGTATCACTCAGCACAGCGAGGGCTGAAAGGATTACTCTACTGACGGAGAAATGGTCTGCTGGTATGACTGGGAGTGATTCAAAGAAACTCTCAGAAACTAGGACTATTTTAGGGGAAAATGTGTTGCATTAAAAATGCAGTGACATTTAGCCCAGTTGAAATTACATTTGATGAACGTGTCATGGAACACCTGGGGAATGACTGGGCAAAGTATGACTCATTCCCTAGGGAACGTGGAGTAAAGGGCTGAGTCATGATAGTGAAATCATGGCAAGGGGTTGCATCATGCAAATGGCCCTGAGTGATGACATGGAAGCAGGTGTGTATAAAAGAGGAGCAGGAATATTTGCTCTCTGTCTCTGACTCTGCATCCGTACCTCTGATCCTGAAACTCTGCTTGCTGAATCTCTGACTGTGGATCTGCATATCTTGTGTGCAGATGTATATACTACATCAGTGAAGATTAAAGCCTCCAGGTATTTTGGATGACAAACTCTGTGTCCGTGAGTTTACTAACCAGTGGCTAGAGGGGTCAGAGCTGATGGTGTAGTTGTACTCTGCTGCACTTGCTTTTTGATGTTTTGAAGCTCTGCTATGTTTATGCTTGCCTCTGGGACACTTTTTGTCCAGAGAGCAGTAGTTCCAGGGAGGATTTTGTGCTGGTGCTGTAAATCATCTCTTGTCAAAATGTACCTTGAGGGCAAATCCTCTCCGGGGGAGAACAATGGGTGTTGCAACAAAAGGAAGCTCCATAATGGCAACTCCGTTTGCATGATGGGATTACGAGGTGTTGCCAAAGCTTCAGGATCTTTGGTTGCATCGGATTGTGGTGTGAATTTATGTAGATGGTCCTTGCCTGATAGGATTTTATTGCTATTGGTGCTCAACTTGGGGAAAACATGCTAATCCCCTCAAGTTGGCTTCTCAGAGGCTGAGGACCTTTTGTCTACTGTGGGTTTGCACACCTTGAGGTCTCCTGGGGCTATGTGACAGGGGATTGTACTGGCCTGACCTAGTTTTCGATCGTTCGACCATTGCTACCTACGTGCTCACCTGGGTGACCTCTCAGACACTTTGAATCATATTTAATATCAAAAATTGTAGACCCCGGGACAGGGTTTACCAGTCAGGTAACATGTTTACTACTTCCATAAAAATGGATAGGAAACGAGCTAAGCCTTTTTACATTCTCAGACTTTTAACTTTTGTCCCTCATGTGGCTGATCAAGGGATTTTCGTTTCTTCAGACCTGCTCTAGGTCTGTGTTCCCAGGATTTATGAAGCTGCTTGGAGGGCCTTAACTAAATGATGCAAGTCAACTCTCTCAACTACCACGAGCTTTCCATTCTACACCTTCTTCCCATTCTTCAAAGGGGCCTCGGTCTAGGCCTTGATTTAATACACTAAAGACACAAACAGCTGCCCTGTCCTCAGTTCTATTTAATGCTTGTAAGTTTCCTTTCTTATTTTAACCACAGATAAGGACATGCTCAATGATATTGCCCTTATTTCTCCCTCAGTTAGCTTCCAATTTCCATACTTGAATCTCTCCTGGTTCTAAAAATATTAACAGGACCACCTTTTGCGTCCTTCAAGAAGGTATCTTTAAGACTTCTCCCACTAAAAGTAGTCTTCATAGTGGTCATTATCTCCACTCAGCAGGTATTGGCTCTTGCAGCCCATTTGGCCACAGAGAAGTTTTGCACCTTTAGTAAAGACTTTATTTCCCTGTGTCCAGATCCTTCTTTTCTGCCTAAAGTGCTGTCTACTTTTCACATTTAACAGGAACTTGCCCTTCCCTTTTTCTATTCTAATCTATCATGCCCCCACAAGAGAAACTGTGGCATAACTTTGATGTGTATAGAGCATTAAAAAGGTATATTCATAGGACTGGTGCATTGAGGTGCTGTGACTCTCTCTGTCCTTTAATCTAGCCTTCCTGAGGTACATGGTGTATCATTCCACAATAGCTACTTGGATCAGCACATGCATCCTAATATGACCTTGCCAAAATGCCTCACCCCTCAAATGCTGTTGCATATTCTACCAGAGCTGCAGTCACAACTAATACTCCCATCAGTGACATTTCTAGGGCTGCCACAGGGAGTGCACCACCTTCTTTCATTCACCTCTACAAGAGCAGTAAGTACAGATTGGCAGGTTCCACCTTTGGCAGAAGGATGCATAAGGAGGTCATTAGGGAGTAGGAAACAGTCACTACCCTCCACAACAACCCAGAATGCACTGTCATGGTAAGTAACCAGTGTGGCATTCTGTCAGGCTTTTAGAAATTGACTGGGATGGGTTTTTAATAGTGTTCTGTGTTGTCGTCGTCGTCATCGTTGTTGTTTTGGATTGTCTTTTAGTGAGTATTAAATGGCTTTTAACTCCAATAAAAATATTTTTATGTTATACTTATTACTAATGAAAAACATCAGTAATGGCTTTCAGTCTGTACCAGTTTTAACAATTTGTAAGCCACCTTGGGTCCCATTATTGGGGAAAAGGTCGGATATAAACAAATTTAGTAATAATAACAACAGCAACAACTTATCTATGCGACTTCGAATGACATGAAACATTTATATTTAGACCTCTGGACAGCCCATCCAATTACTCAAAAATCTTGTTCAGTTCGTTCCATTACTCTCAGATAAGTGTATATGGCATACATGCCAGGTCTCCACACACAGAACAAGCACTGTGTATCCAAGCACTGTGTATCCAAGCTCTGTGACATTTTTTGGCTATCAGTTGGCTTTCGCACTAGGCTGCAGCAGGTGATCCCACTTAGCCACACCAACAGGGATTTCTGCTCCATCAGCAGTTACTAGGATCTCAATCTAAGTCCCGTACACCATTATAGGATTACAGACTTATGTATATCACAGTGCTTCCAACAGTAGGAGTCTGAATGCAGCTCTGGTCTATAGATTCCAGTGGGTACTAATAATAATGGAGCAATATTTTTGTTGTGCACTGTTGGTCTTTTCTTACATAAAAGCCAGTAATGTTCCACAACAAAAATGCTGCAAAAATCAGCAATGTTGCACAACAAAAGCATATGGTCATTTTATTTATTTAGGTAGTTAGTTGGTTTATGGAACAAAAACATTTTGAACATTTTTGTTGGTAGCTTTTTTTTTTTAAATGAAGATAGCTGACTTTAGGTAGTATTTTTGTGGAGAAACATTTTTGTTGTGCAGAATTGCTATTTTCAACATGAAAATGTTGCAGTGTTGCACAGCAAAGATGTTGTACAGTAATGTTGCACATCAAAAATGTGCAAAATTCTGCCTTGTTGCACATCAGAACCACATGATAGATGAAGGGAATGCTGTGGACATAGTATATCTTGATTTCAGTAAGACCTTTGACAAAGTTCCCCATGACATTCTTGCAAAGAAGCTAGTAAGATGTGGGCTGGACAGGGCTACTGTCAGGTGGATTTGTAACTAGTTGACTGACCGTACCCAAAGGGTGGTCACCAGCGGCAGATTCTCATCCTGGAGAGAAGTGACTAGCGGGGTGCCACAGGGTTCTGTCCTGGGCCCGGTGCTGTTCAATATCTTCATTAATGACTTGGATGAAGGAATAGAGGGCATGCTGATCAAATTTGCAGATGACACCAAATTGGGAGGGGCTGCTAATACGCCAGATGACAGGATCAAAATTCAAAAGGACCTGGACAGATTGGAGAGCTGGGCCAAGGCTAACAAAATGAATTTCAACAGAGAGAAATGTAAGGTCCTACACTTAGGCAGAAAAAATGGTATGCAGAAATATAGGATGGGGGACACGTGGCTGGCTAACAGTACATGTGAAAGGGATCTAGGAGTCTTAATAGACTACGAGCTGAACATGAGTCAGCAGTGTGATGCGGCAGCCAAGAAAGCCAACACAATTCTTGGTTGCATCAATAGGAGTATGGTGTCTAGATCGAGGGAGGTATTGGTACCACTTTGTTCTGCTTTGGTTAGACCTCATCGGGAATACTGTGTCCAGTTCTGGGCACCCCAATTCAAGAAGGATATGGATAAGCTGGAGCAGGTCCAGAGGAGGGCAACCAAAATGGTGAGGGGCCTGGAAGCCATGCCCTATGAGGACAGACTTAGAGAGCTGGGTATGTTTAGTCTGGAGGGGACATGATAGCCATGTTTAAATATTTGAAGGGATGTTATGTCGAGGAGGGAGTGGGCTTGTTTTCTCCTGCTCTTGAGACCAGGACAAGGAGCAATGGATACAAGCTGCAGGAGGGGAGATTCCACCTGAACCTCAGGAAGAATTTCCTGACGGTCAGGGCTGTCCGGCAGTGGAATGTGCTGCCACGGAGTGTGGTGGAGTCTCCTTCTTTGCAGGTTTTTAAGTGGAGGCTGGACAACCACTTGTCGGGAGTGCTTTGAGGGTTTTCCTGCATGGCGGGGGGTTGGACTGGATGGCCCTTGTGGTCTCTTCCAACTCTACATTTCTACGATTCTATGATTCTATGTGGCTGCAGCTTCAGTCTGTTTCTTTTTCTGCTGTGTAATGTTTGGGTTGCACAACTTTCAAACTGGCAAAGATTTCAGCCACATCATCAGATGCTGCATTGCATTGTTTTGTACGTTTTACACTTTCCCCTACTATATAGCAAAAGAACAAACAAACAAAAACAAAAAAACCCCAAAACCCCAGTGGAAGTGAGTGAGAGGTTCCTCCCACCCAGGAAGCTGTGCATATTAGCTGTGCAGATTCTCAAACTACTGCATGCATTCTCAAAAACTGCACAGGTTATGTTGTTCCAAGAACACCAAAATTTTTTTTCCACAATTTGGATAAACTTTTGGAATACCATTTTTCTTCCCACCTAAATTTCTTGAGGGATTGGGAGTTGCAAATTTGACCCAATTGGGAAATTGACAAGTTTTTTTCTTCCATCCTACAAGTGCTGAATGCCACTGTTCTCTTGAAGGAAACACAACCATGTGAAGCCCTGCTCTGGACCAGTTTGACTTTACATGGCTTTCAACAAAAAGGGTTTTTTTTTCTAGTAACCAAAGGACTGGAAACATCTACTGAGGAGTTGGGATGGTGAAGCGCTGTAGGTCCTTCATCCAAACCAGGAGCATAGCATCTAGTCAAGGGTCCACACAGGTGCTCTTACATCAAAATAAAAGTGGTTGATGTTAAAGCACACTTTTTAAGGAGCATGACGAAAGTATGTGATATGTTTGGCAATATGTTGATAGACTTGAAAGATGGTTGTGCAGTGCTTCATGAAATCCTAGAAGATGTGACAGGTTTGTAGTTGAGGTTTGGTCCAGTGACCCAGGTTGAGGATTCATTTTCTTGTGTAGTGTGTGCAACTTTCTTTGCGTCTAACAGAATTAGTGAACATAGTAGGTACCTATTTGCTTGATTTCTGCAGATTGTACAATTTGTGTTTTCTTAGTGTGGAGTTGTGAAGTGTGTGTTAAAACAAGACTAACTGTCTTGATCGGGACACACGTTGATATTAGGGGCAAATATTGGGGAGGAGGTTGGGCAGAGAGGGGTGACTGGAGTGACAGTTGGTTAGATATTAGTCACTTTTACCAAACTAAGCATTATTCCTCCATTTTTCCAGCCTTACACGCCTGGGCGTAATCTTGCTGCTGCTGCAATATGTGGCTGAATTCCTCTTCCACACGGCTCGCCTTTTCTATTTCACAGATGAAAACAATGAAAAACTGTAAGTGCTCTGGAGTGTGCTTGGGGTAAAGCTGTGACTTACTTGTCATGGCTAGTCATAGCTTCTGAAGCTCGCCAGCAAACTTTTCAGTGATTCCAAGGGTGGACTCCCCACTCCAATATCTCCTCTTGTGCTTTGGATTTAGAATTGCATAAAAATAACTGCTATTAACTGCTGTTAAATAAGATGGAGACTTGCTCACAAGTAAGGTTGTGTACTTTATCCATCTGTTAAAGCTTATGCAGATCTTGGACTTCTGAGATCCCCTGATTTCTTTATGTGCCTGATTTAATTATGCTTTGTCTTCCTTCCCCCAAATCACAATGCTTTTTCATCAGAGTGTATTTTTGCAGTTGCATATGTTTTGTTCTATTTTCAAAAGTTAGAAACATTATGCTTAGTATCAAGGGAAGGCATACAAGCAGGAAAACAGATGGAAGGAAGCAACTTCTTCCCCTAATTCATTCAGAACACCATCCAGAGCCAAATATTCCTCCTGATCCCCAGAGCTGGTGGGTTGAAGGAATTAACTATCATAAGCAAAGGGTGCTTACTGTTGTGGATTAGCTGTATACTGGGCCACTGGGTAGAAAATATTTTTGGGGAGTACAGGAGCCGACTGGACTCCTCCCCTCCTGCTTTCATAGCATTCATGTGGCATTTGTATCTTCGTTTTTTAGTAGCTTCCTTTTCCTACTGCTGTGAGAACCAGGGAAATCTTGGAATCTAGTAACCAAAGGACTCTCATTGGGAAGTAAAATTACAACAGTGCTAAAGTCGAAGGCTTTCACAGCTGGAATCCATAGGTTGTTTTGGGTTCTCTGGGTTTTGAGGCCATATTCTAATAGTATTTTCTGACGTTTTGCCTGCATCTGTGGCTGGCATCTTCAGAGGATATGGTGGCATGAAAGTGAAACAGAGTATATACACTAGTATAGTGCCCTGGGTGGGAGGGAGCAATTTACATGTGTTACAGTTGGCCTATTGTTAAACGGGATATCCCCCAGGGTTGTATTGTTAGTCAGGGGATGTGCATAACAGTGCAGTAATTACATCGGCAGCCCATTGTGTTGTTCCCTGTAGAGGGACCTTCAGGTTCTGGGTGGTGTTCATTGGCATATTTTTGAGTCTTGATTTTAGCATACTTCAGTACTGGTAGTCAGATCTTGTTTACTTTCCGAGTTTCTTCTTTCCTGTTGAAATTGTCCATGTGTTGGTGGATTTCAGTGGCCTTTCTGTGCAGACTGACATATTAGTTGTCAGAATGATCCAGAATTTCTGTGCTTTCGAAAAGCTTTCTGTGTCCAGGTTGGATTACAACATGTTCTGCTACCGCTGATTTTTCTTGCAAGAAAAATCAGCGGTAGCAGAACATGTTATAAACCAACTTGGACACAGAATGCTTTTGCCAGAAAAATCAGCGGATTGTTCTGACAACTACTATGTCAGACTGCACAGAGAGGCCGTCGAAATCCATAAACACATGGACAATTTCGACAGGAAAGAAGAAACTTGAAAAGTAAACAAGATCTGGCTACCAGTGCTGAAGTACGCTAAAATCAAGACTCAAAAACATGCCAATGAACACCACCCAGAGTCTGGAGGTCCCTCTACAGCAGTGGTTCTCAACATGTGGGTCCCCAGATGTTTGTGGACTTCAGCTCCCAGAAGCCCCAGCCACTGTGGTCAATGCTCAGGGCTTCTGGGAGCTGAAGTCCACAAACATCTGGGGACCAACAGGTTGACAACCACTGCTCTACAGGGAACAACACAATGGGCTGCTGATGTACTTAATGCACTGTTGTGCACATCCCCTGACTAACAATACAACCCTGGGGGATATCCCATTTAACAATAGGCCAACTGTAACACATGCAAATTGCTCCCTCCCACCCAGGGGACTACACAAGTATATATATTCTGTTTCACTTCCATGCTACCATATCCTCTGAAGATGCCAGCCACAGATGCAGGCAAAATGTCAAGAGAAAATACTAATAGAACATGGCCTCAAAACCCGGAAAACCCACAACAACTTACAACAGTGCTGTTGTCCATTTATACAGGATATTATAACTGATGAGATACTTGGTATTCATAAAAACACATTCAGGTACATGATTTGGTTATCATATCCTAAGAATTCTGGATCATAGCATAGTATTTCTGTTATCTTCATAGTCAGCAGCCAAAGGTATTAACTTGAGTTGTATCTACATGTTGGTCGTTTAGGAACAGCTGCTGTATCTTGAAATGCCTGCCAGACAAGAATGGCAAGTTTTCACTTAATGTTGTTATTAATGGAATGATCTCCTTTTTCTCTTTGTAAGATTCCATGCATGGGCAGTGGTGTTTGTCATCACTCGACTTTTCACCCTCACCCTTTCTGTGTTGGTCATTGGTTTTGGATTGGCTCGGGCAGAAAACCAAACATTTGACCCTGAGAAAGGAAATTTCAACACTTTGCTTTTTAGGTAAGACTCTGGCACGTTCTTTGTCTACCAGGAAGAGAAAGGATAGGTTCATTAGATAGGAGAATAGGAATTTTAGAGTTCATCTTTTTTTGTTAATCATTTACATCAGGGCTGGTGCAAATGTACTGCTTCCCATATCTGATAAGTGGTTTAAAATGGGAGCGAGCTGCAGGACTGTTTGCTCCCCCACCTATTCAGACTCCCACCATTTTTCCCTTGCTGGTTTTAAGCACAATTAAATATTAAGGAATCCTTCTTGATTAGTATTTTAAACCAGAGTTTTCCTAGCAAATCTTGTTTTGTGTCACAGCACTAGCTGTGATTGGATTGTTCTTGTATGATGGTTAGCTATGATTAAGGCTAGCTGGGGAAGAGATGGAAGGTGGGGTGGTGGAGGGACACCCAGCTTCACATGTCACTCCCAGTCTCTTTACCCAAGTAATGTCTGATAATTAGTCAGTTACATTACACAGATATCAGTTTGTAACCTACCTGGCTCCATTACCCATAAACGGTTGCTTTAGAACACTCTTAAACCCTGTGACCTATGATTGTAATTTCGTAATGCACAGGATTATAGACCTTTAACATCATGAGATTCCTTGTCCTTGTAAAGGAAACCAGCCGTCCTTCACATTGATAACAGTAACGATTAAATTATTTTTGCACATGAGCAATGTATTTCCTTATTTTGAAAGTTTTATTTACAGCTTGCTGATATTTGTTTGGTGGGCAGAGAAAGAGCTGATTTGGAAAGATGGTGGGAGAACCATTAAATTTGTGTGCATTAGTTTTGTGGATTGAGGTATATCCTTCTGATAGCTCCTTAGAAGTAACTGGGTGGGTCATAGCTCATTTCCAGCCTGCCTCTCTTGTCTTCTTCTAGGACATGTGTGTTGGTTCTGGTGTGCTTCTCACAGGCCTGGATGATGTGGCACTTCATCCACTTCCAGCTACGGCGCTGGCGGGAGTACTGGAATGAACAGAGTGCTAGAAAAAGAACTACAGCAACTGTCCATGCCAAACAACCATTGAAAACCATGAAAAGGGAGTCTGGTGAGTATCATGCTTGGGCAGGCTCCTGTATCTGATTGTAAACCTGTATCTGATTGTAAACAGGGACTGCAGGGTGCTTTAGTCAGTTAGTTGTAATAAATCACTGAAAAATCTTTTCATCAATTAAACAAATTAATTGGATAGCAGATTATACAGGTTGAGCATTCATTATCTAGAAATCTGAAATCCTCTATACTCCCAAATCCAAAATTATACCATATAGGTGGCTGAGATAGTGACAATTTTGTTTCATGCAGAGAATGATTAAAAATAGTGTGTCAGATTACCTTCAGGTTACATGTACAAGGTGATTATAAATACATTTTATGTTTAAACTTGGGTCACATCACCAAGATATCTCATTATGTATGATGTAGTGGTTTGAGTGTTGCTGTGACCCTGGAGACCAGAGTTCAGTTCCCTGCTTGGCCATGGAAATCCACTGGGTGACTTTGGTGTGTCACACACACTCAGCCCCAGAGAACCCCGATAGTGTTACCCCCAAAACATGGGTGACACAGAGATCTACCTGTGTTGCCAGTGCCCCCATGGAACAGTGGGGAATTACTCCCTCAAAGGGAGACCTGTGAGAAGAGGGGGGTAACCTTACAGGATCTTTCCACCTATGTTACACTGGTACTAGTGCAGGGACACCAGTTGAAGTTTCAAAGAAAGGTTTATTTGGGAACATTACAAACACACGCAAGATTCAAGCAGTCTCACAATCACACAAGGCTAGCCAAAGAAAAAGAAGGGAAAATTAGATAGCGAGAAGTTGGAGCAAAGTGAGTGATATTTACCTATCCTATGGAGAAGAGACAAAGAGAGATTCTCCTTCTGGTTGCTCTAATGGAGGACGCAACTTAGCTAGCTCTGCTTAGCTAGCTCTGCTAAGTTGTGTATCCTGAAGTGTTGTGCCTGACAGAGGGGGCTTCCTTGTCGACCTAGTGGGCTCCTCGATACACAGGGAACCTGAAGACTCTGCATGAACCAGGATCAGCTCCCACATAGTGTCTGCTCGGGGACAGAGCAAAGGATACAGCAGTCCTGAGGCTCGAGGAGAGAGCTGAACACTTTGGTGGAGTTAGGAGGGAAAGGTCTCAACTCATCCCCATATGGACACTACATTGAAACATGTGGAGTTCTTGTATGTATGCATATAATTTTTCTAACTATATTTTTACTCACAGAAACAAGACACCCTTTCTTTGCTGCAGCTGTACTTGCCTACAGTTAAAGCCTTCCCGCATTTGGATTTATTTTTTTATTATAATTTTTATTCCAAATTCCAAATAATAAGAATAAAACAGAATTTCTTACATACCATTTCTTATACAATTTGTACTACTGTTTATTTAGTACCCCCTCCCCAAGATTCCTCTTGATTCCATATTTAGCATTTTCCTCAAAATATATACTGTTTCCCAAACTTTTATCCAAATCTACTTCTATATGAAATATCCTTTTTGGATCACCTATCATTTATTACAGCTTTGCCTACAATCTATAAATAAATTTCTAACTTTTTTGACATACGCCGCACCCTTTGCTCATCCCTTATGTAATCATCTCTCTTAGCTTTTAACCCAATTCATTATCAGACTCCATTCTCGCTCAAGCTGCTGAACAGAGCTCCCTTTTATCAAACTAGAAAGTCTTTCCATCTTTTATCATATCTATATTTTTTTCTTTCCAGTCATCAACTGATGGTTATGATTTCTCTTACCAGTATTGTGCAAAGCATGTTCTGGCTGCCATAATTAAGTAAAAAAATGTTTTTTTCACACAGTTCTTTTTGATTCTCAATTATCTAATGTATAAAAGTCAAAGTTTGTCTGTTTCAGGCAAAACCTCATATGATTGGCTACAGAAGAAGATTCTATGGAATCCTGGGGTTTGCAATTTAGAGAGAGGCCTTCAGAATTCTCAGCCAGAGAGAGCTCTTGGGCCTCAGGCTGGTTCCTATGGAGACAAGACCTAGCAGCAAGGAGGAGGAGGGCAATGTATTCCCTCAGAAACCCAAACTCTGCATATTAATAACTCTGAATGCTGCTTGGATTGGGAAATATGGGGAAAAGTTACAGGTACTGGACAAGACAGTTTGGGGAATTAGAGACACAGATTCTTCTTCGTGGTCTCTGTAATTCACACAAGTGGGTCATCTGCGCCTGTGCAGTACTGACTATGGAAACTTTTAGAGCTCTAGGCCTAGCATTTTGGCAGGAATCCTGCCCCTTTCCCTTGCTGCTATATAAGACCGCCTGGCGCCCCTCGTACTCAGTTCCTTTTTTTCCACCGTGCTGCTGGCTATCAGAGCTTCTTCACGTCTCTTTCATCACTCATATATGATCTCGACTCCAACTCCTGGTTTATGGCATCGACAGCCTTTTTTATACACTGTCGATCATACAGTGTTAAGATCCCTGACTGTGATGGGTACTCTCACTGGCTCATCTGCCTAGGTGAAGCACACAACATTTTGGCTTGTGCCCAATGTTGCTGCAGTTTAGGCCTATTTGAAGATAGCACCCGATATCACTTTGATATCATAATTCAGCCTTACCATACCACTTTTCTCCATGTGTTTGTGAGGCCCCCAGACAAGCATGAAACTAGGCTTGGCACTTAACTGCTGAAATATTCTCAAACAATACAGGCAAGCCAGAAATAGCCAGATCGCAGCTTCGGGGAACTCCCCGGCAAAACCACATTATGTATGCAGGCAACCTATAAAAGGCTCCCTGCCCCAAGCTGGCAACTTGACAAAGGCTGAACCATCCACTGTCAAGTGTTGCTCATTTACATACTGGCTACACCATTGTTAATTCGGCTCTGATTCCATCATGCTAAATTGTGACTTTTCAAAGACATTGTCTCGCACCCAAAACTCATTGTTGTCCCTGAGTATGGCATAGCCTGCAGTCACACTTCTCCCTATAAAAACCCCTGATTCCAAGACCTTCCTCAGATCCCTCCTGAGTTCCAGACCGCCTTGCTGCTGCTTTGCTTGGTGAGCTTCCTCTCAGCTCCACGTGCTGAGCCACATCGAACCCCAGCATCGCTCTCTACCTTGTTCCAGGCTTCTGGAACAGGTTTTGTATCACCCTAATCAACTATCCCTCTGAAAATTCCGCTGTCTTACACCTGTATTGTCCTTAGTTACCTGTGTGCGTGTGTTGCTTACATTGTGTGCCTGTATTTAATAAAGATCATTCATTACTTTCAAACCGGTCTGCTCCTTGACCTGGCCTGAGCCTGTAAACACTGGGATACAAGATCCTGCTAAGTTGCCCTGCCTCTCGTAACGCTAAAGCAGTGCTCTGAGCTAATTTTCCCCACCTATAGTTGAGCACATTTTGGTGTCCCTCGTGGGACCCCCAGTAAACAGGGTAACAGAGTGGTGGAGCAACGCGGGCAACCCCGGTACCCCCAATTTGAGAAGGAGTCACGAACCTCCTCAAATCGGACTGGTACTGACTTAGGGAACAGCCAGTCAAGTCGCAAGAGATTCTGTCAGGCAGGAACACGTGTGTGTGTGAGAATTGTGTGTGTGTGAGCTCCAGGAGCTAGTCTATCAGGGTTGGAAATCTATCCCCCTTTCTTGCTCGGTTTGTGTATGTCAGCCGCCCTGGCACTGCCGATCGCAAGAGGTGTGCAGAAGCTGACCCGGGAATCACATCCCTAACTTGGGGTCTATCGTGGGCTGGGATCCGAAGTCTTAGGGTGTTAGCACTGTAGGAACAGTCTACACCCATCCAACACTATAGCAGTAAGGCACAAGAAAGCACTTAAGAAAGGAGACTCTCCTCTTTCTCTCCCCCCAGAATTGAGAACACAGGTGCATCCCACTAGAGTTGTTGTGGTTTAGTGAAAGTGCGGGTGCGTCCCAGCTGTGTAACTTTCGGGTGCGTCCCGATTTGCTAGCATACTAGGTGCTGGTGGTGATTCCCGACCTAGCCTAGGGTTTAGAGGTTTGGCCCGTGGTAGAGGAAGGTACCCCTCACCCAGAAAACCAGGTAGGGATGGTTCGGTTTTGGTTCCTTGCCCCTTTTTCTCTGATGCTTGGCCAGAAGGCTTAGTAAGTTCCAAAGTGTTTGTTTCCCCCCTTCAGGTAGACAGAGTACTCCTCAGGGTCCCCTGGGTCTAGGTGACCTCCCTGTCCACGAACCGTTTCCTTGTCCTTTTGTCCCCAGTGCTGTCGAGGTGGAAAACTGGGCCTGGGTGTACAAAAGCGACTTTGTTTGGGCAGGCTGGAGATAGGTTCCCATCTCTCTTTCCTAGAGTAAGTCCACTGTGTTCATTTCCCTTCAGCTCCCCCAGGGGTCTAGGTGATCCTCCCCGTCACTCCAGTTCCTGGTCCCGTGTTAGGAAGTTTAGTTGTGCAGTGTTGAAATGGCCAAGGAGAGCCCAGTTACTGTTAAGGACCTCATGTGTGAGGAAGAGGTTCAAGGCAAGTTAGAAAGGTGGGTCCGGAGTAAGGGGAAATGCCCCTGGAAGGACTCCATCTTCCAGATGGCCGATCCCTTTACCACACTCCGAGAAGCATACACCCTGGCACATAAATCAAAGAACCCATTCGGGCCATCAAAGGATGCTTTGGCCACTTGGAGACTTTGGCTTATGGCCAGAGACGCTAGTAGTGCCCTAGTTGAGACCAGAGGGAAACTAGCAGAAGTAGAGAAGGAAAATGCCTGACTTCATGCCAAGATCTAGGCACTGCGCATGGACAAGGTAACGTTCGCGTCTGTCACGCAGGCCTCCGCCCAGAAACTCAGTGATGTTGCTTTGGTAGTTCAGACATGGGAAGAGAAAGCCCACACCTTAGAAGCTGAATCTAGTCTGCAGCTAGATTTATGGTTGGGCAAATGAAGGAACAGCAAGAGGCTGTGAGTCATGCAGCCTGCCTTAAGCAAATTGCTGCGCTGGAGAGCCAGCTCCATACACAGAAGGCATTGATTTTGGCCGTGTGTCCAGAGCTGCTCCCAACCTTTGCACAGGACTTTTCCAGGGAACCTTTGCTGGAGGATGCTCTGGCAACCCTTCCCCATAATCTGGATTGGAATGACCCTAAGGTCCCAGTCCACCCAGTTGAGACACGGTCCATGACCAGATGGACCACCCCCATTGGAGGAGGCAATGCAGACAGGCCTGAGACACAGGAGATAAAGGTCACAGAGACTAGAGTCCCCTGGCATTCCACCGAGGCCAAGGCAATTGCGGACCAACTGGGTCCATTGACCAGGTCCACAGGGATCATGTGGTTGAATGTGGTGATACATTTTCACCCGACAGCCAATGGTCAGGACCTGGCCCAGCTGGCTCAGGTTTGCATGTCTCCTTCCAAGCTCCCAACTCTTGAATCGGCTGTGGCGGCTCAAGACCTGGTTAGGCTCGAGGCCCACGATTGGATGCGAGAGGTAGTTAAGATCCTGTGGCCCGGACAGAGTGTGAGTGTGCTCAACGTCATGGAGCAACAGGGTCCTCGTGAGAACCCTGAGGCTTACGTGGCGCAGAAGCAGCTGCTCGCCATTCTGGCTGAAAAGGTCCCTCTGACGGCTCACGGGTACAACTTTGACCATGTGGAGTTCAAGACTCTGTTGTACGGAGGCTTGAACCATGAGACAAAGATGGCCCTGAGTTTGGTGGATCTGGCCACTACCAACTGGGAGGAGATCGGAAACAACCTCTGGTAGGTCTCCAACCTGCTGCGAGAGGCTGGTTCCCTTAGACCCCGCATCAAGGCACACAGAAAGGAACCTGGAACCCATATCCAAGGTCACGTACTCGAATTACGGGCCCCATTCCCAGCACAGGAAAATGGCACCGAATTTGGTTCCTAAGGCAAACTGGAACTCGCACCCGCCACCCAGCAACGGCACTCACCCTGGCACACCCTAAGTTGACTCCACTTACTCCCCTTTGCTGCAGCCCTTCAGGGGAGATTTCAACCACTGTAAGTTCTAAATGCCACACAGAGGCAGACATGGCTACTGCCTGCCCCTCCGCAAAGTTGTTCTGGTTCCAGCTGACTTCCACGTTCAGTGGCACCCACGTTATTGTAACTCTAGTGGTCTTGAGAGGGGTCAAGGCAGTTCTTGGTTCTGTCTCGATCACCATCCAGCCACCATTTCAGGAGGCACTTGGGTTAGATGCCAGCCTCCACCTTAAATTGAAAGAATGGAAGGATCAACCGGTTCATCCTGCATCGGTGGTCATCCCCGAGCCAGAAGATCCCGGTGCCCAAAGGCCCAATGTAAGCTCAATGATTTGCCAGACTTCCTTGAGTCGCAAGGAAGTGCCAGCCATTAATTGGTCTGAGACGTTTGTCTCCATCTAGGAGGCGTTCGACAATGGTTGAAGATCATTCATTACTTTCAAACCGGTCTGCTCCTTGACCTGGCCTGAGCCTGTAAACACTGGGATACAAGATCCTGCTAAGTTACCCTGCCTCTCGTAATGCTAAAGCAGTGCTCTGAGCTAATTTTCCCCACCTATAGTTGAGCACATTTTGGTGTCCCTCGCAGGACCCCCAGTAAACAGGGTAACACCACGGTCAGGCCTTCACCGTGCAGACCGGGAGAAACAGAGAGGCTCAGCTTCGAACCATTCTCTATGATCAGGCTCTAAAGCCACATACACCTCCCTCTACGTTCGCGTTTTCCGCCACTTCTGCACCCTCAGCGCCTTTGGCTTCACCCAAGAGGCTTCCAGGAATGGACACCTTGAAGAAGGCACCAGGCAGATCCACTTCAAAAGGACCATCTTGCTGTACTGCCTGCAAGGACGTCTCTCATGATCAGATGACTTCCGTTCTGGCTTCCGCCCGATCTCGACAAACCTCCTTGAGATTGACTGCCTATTCTTCAAGATCCAGACCTTCCACCTCAGTGGTGCCCTTTCCACTGCAGCCTGCTACCCCAGGCAAATCCATCAAGAAGGAGTTAGCCAAGGCCCAGAGATGGAAGGACAAAAAGAGGTCTATGCAGGCCCAATGCCCAGAGCCGTTAACTGTCAAAACAATCTCGGAGTCGACATCAACTGGCCCTACGGAGCAGTCTATCAGTCAGACACTCCAAACCTCGCTCGAGGCCGCCCCCATTTCCCATTTCCCATCGCTGCACTCCCAAGCTTCTGAGGGAGAGATAGTGGACCTCACCCCTACTGATCCTCCTCCAAGGGAATCTAGAGACGATGGCAGGACTACTTCCCCTTGAAGAATACCAGGAGACCCACCCTCCACCCCCCTCCTCCTTGGTACATGGTCTTCCAAGTCACCTCTCCAGCCACATCGTGCTGCCCAGGAATACTCTCAGTCCTCCTCAAGGTCAACGGTTTGACATCGACACAGCTGCCATTCCCCAGCCCGATGCTGGTCCAGAACAGTCTCTAGTCGATCTTGAGGTCAACGGCTTGACATTGACACATATGCCATTCCCCAGTCTGATGCTGGTCCAGAACAGTCTCTAGTCGATCTTGACATTGTAGATGTTAAGTATGTGGCCTTCCAGTTCTCTGTCTAAAGCAGTGGTTCTCAACCTGTGGGTCCCCAGATGTTTGTGGAATTCAGCTCCCAGAAGCCCCAGCCACTATGGTCAATGCTCAGGGCTTCTGGGAGCTGAAGTCCCAAAACATCTGGGGACCCACAGGTTGAGAACCACTGTTTGAGTCTTGTTCCTCTGCTGCGCTCGTGGTCATGGTAACTTGCAGGTCGGCTTGACCCAGCCAGCGTGATAAGAGACATCTGGTTTGTCTCCCAGTTCCTGTGAGAAACCTAGGGATGTTTGGAAAAACAATCCCACAGTAGCTATAACTGCGGTGAGAAATCACTCACTGTGCTCTCTTTCGTCTCCCCCCTTGCTTGCTTGCTCTTTTGCATCTTCACAACTCTCTCTGTCATGCTGTAAGAGGAGAGAGAAGTGCAATGGGTTTTACCTAGCTTTCTGATATCTTTATGTTACTTATGCTGTTTTGCAATAAAGTACTAGTTTAGTTTGGCAACCATACTTTGGCTTCAACTCTGGACTCCGTTCGTTTTTAATCCTATGCTGGTTTTCTGCATCTGCCTTTTCTGAAGCCTAGACATTATGTGGGTCATGTTGGCGTACAGCATGTCCCCTAGAATCCGCCAACAGGTTATGGGTCCAGCATGCTTCCACTGCATCACCCCGCTGTGCTAGAGTGGTCCTGAGACCAGGTTTGTTGGCTGATGCCTGTCTGCTGCTGCACTTCGTCTGCTGGTGATCCCTGAGGCTTTGTTCTGGTGAATGTGGGATGACCAGAGTCGGGGGCTGAGTAACCATGGAAGCCAGATCAGAGGGCGGCTTGCCTTTGACCAGGCTGAACGGCTGCAATTATCTCACTTGGGCTATCAAGATGGAGATGTATCTCCGGAAGGAAGGCATCTCGGAAGCCACTTCTGCTCCGCCAGCCCTTCCTACCGACACGGCTGCAGCTGCCAGGATGCAGGAGAAAGCCATGTCCTGTATTTTTCTAGCTGTGGAAGGGAACCAGCTGGTTTACATCAGAGATTTGAATACTCCCCACACTTGCTGAGATGCCCTGCGTGCCGTGTATCTCTGTATGACCACAGGGAGCAAGCTCTCACTTATGAAGAGGCTTTTTGAAACGAAGCTCAGGCCAGGCGTGTCGATTGAGGAGCATTTGCAGACCATGGCCAATATTTTTGTTGCTCTGAGTGAGGGGGGAGAATTCTGTCAGAAGTTGACAAGGCCTATTGCATCTTGTGTTCCCTCGACCCGAGTTGGGATGTCATAGTTGCCACCACGGAGACTGTTCCAGAGCAGAATCTGACCGTGTCCTATGTCTCCTCTCGCTTGCTGGAGAAGCAGGAGTGGCATGCCCAGACAGGTCCCGTGGAAGCTGCTGCTGTTGAGCCAGGATCCGGGAGGAAACCTGCCGAGGCTGGTGAGTCCAAGCCAGAGGGGCTAGTGAGAGCCAACGCTGCTACAGATGTAGATCCACTTCTCACCTCAGAAAGGACTGTCCGCTGGACAAGCAAGGAGGGAGAGGCGCCTGAGGCAGAGGCTCGAGAGGTAGTCATGGGAGCCATTCACGCGTTGCATTTGCAACAGACTGTGTGGTCTCTGAGAGTTGCCAGGACACTGATGAAGCCCTTTGGCTGCTGGACAGTGGCGGCTCTCAGCCTCTTGCAAACTGTACAGGTCTCTTCAAGTCTTTGAACCAAGCCAGTGTTGCTACTGTTGCCCTGGCTGATGGGACTAAAGCAAAAGTCAAGGAATCGGGGTCTGCGTATGTTCCTGCTTTAGATATGTATCTTGACAATGTGTTATATGTGCTTTCACTTGATTTCTGCCTACTCTCTGTTTCAGAGTTGTTCACAAAGCGTGAGGGCAGGGTTCTGAAAGGAGGGGCTGTTTGTGCTGTAACAGAATTGAGTGAGAATCTGTACAAACTCAGGCCCAGATTCAGTGCTTGCAATGTGTTTGATAACAAGCCACAACATGATGAATGCATACTTTTTTTGCACAGAAGGATGGGGCATGCTAGCTTTCCTGTGTTGAAAAAGTTAGCAGACAGCTGCAAGGAATGTTTTCTGAAATCCAGTGATACTTTCCTTGACTGTGCCATTTGCAAACAGTCTAAATCCATGCAGCTACCTGCGCCCATGTCCAGAATTAATAATAATAATAATAATAATAATAATAATAATAATAATAATAATCCCGCCTCTCCCAGTGGATCGAGGCGGCATTACAGGAATATATAAATACATGAAAACATTAAAATGTAGCCCATCCTCCCCACCCACCAACCCTTCTATCCCCCTAAAACACATTAACTATTAAAAGCAAATTAAAAACAAAATTAAAAACAAAGGGACAATTGATGAGAGGCGGTGGAACACTAGCCTGGGAAGGCCTGTCGGAAGAGAACAGTCTTGACTGCTTTTTTAAAGCAGTCAAGACTGGTAATGTGCCGGGTTTCCTCCGGCAGGCCATTCCCTGACCTGGGAGCAACCAAAGAGAAGATCCTCTGGGTAACCGCAGCCAATCTAGTTCTGATTGGCTGCAGTAAATTCCTCCCAGAGGACCTTAGTGTGCGGGGCGGATTATATGGGAGAAGGTGATCCCGCAGGTAGGCTGGCCCCAAGCCATGAAGGGCACTAATAGGCAGCCAGTGTAAAGACTTCAGAATAGGTGTTATGTGGTCAGTTTTAGATCTTCCAGTGACCAACCTGGCTGCCATATTCTGAATTAATTGAAGTTTCCGGACTAAGCACATGGGTAGCCCTATGTAGAGCGCATTGCAGAAGTCAAGCCGTGAAGTTACCAGCGCATGTACCACTGTTTTTAGGTGTTCCAAGTCCAGGAAGGGGCGCAGCTGGTGTATCAGCCGAAGCTGATAGCAGGCACTCCTGGCTGCTGCATCAATTTGAGCTGTCTTCTGAAGCGGTGTATCCAAGTTCTCGAATTCCAGATGCTCCTTTTCAGATCGTTCACTGTGATGTTGTAGGGGTCATGTCTTGAGCCCAGTATTGGGGGAGCAAGGTATTTTCTGTTGCTGGTGGATGACTACAGCAGATACACATTCTGTTATTTGCTGAAGCAAAAGTCTGAAGTGTGTCAGATAATTAAGACCTGGTGCGCCTATGTTGAGAGACAATTTATCTGCCAGGTCAAAGCTTTCCAAACAGATCAGGGCGGAGTGTTCCTGGCTGAGAGTTTGCAACAGTGGTTGAAGAGTAAGGGCATTGTCCACAGAACAACCGCTTCCCATTCCAGTTTCCAAAATGGGATTGCGCAGAGGACTGCTGGTGTGTTGCAGGTCCTCATGCACTCTTTGCTCACTGATGCAGATCTGCCTCTGAAATTTTGGGGGAAGCAGTTCTGACTGCCAGTTACATACTCAACAGGCTCTGGAGTTCTGTCTTTCAGACCACCCCATATGAGCATTTGTTTGGCAAGAAGCCTTCTGTTTCTCACATGAAGGTCTTTGGTAGTTTTGCCTGGGTTCATATTCCAAAGAATCAAAGGAGAAAGGGGGAGCCAAAAGCTCAACGCCTGAGATTCTTAGGATACGAACCATACTGTAAAGGGTACAAATTTTATGCAGGAGGAGGCTACTGTGTGGTTTCTAGAAATTCAACTTTTGAGGAACATGCAAACTGGTCACGTGTTCATGCTGCTTCTGAAGTCCTCCTTCCTGTCTCTTGTGAGCCAAGCATTCGGTCAGCGCAGCCTGCCTCCTCAGCTCCTGGTTCCTTGAGGATTAAATCTGAGCCAAAGCCAGAGCCAGCACAGGAGGAGGGGGGCTGCGGGGAGTGAAGCAGTTCAGAGCATGGAGGAGAGAGAAAGAACTCTGAAAAGGTCTCACAGTTCAGACAATAAGGCAAGTGAGGGAGATCAGCCTACACAAATTCCCAGGAGGTCAGAGAGAAAAATGAAGGGGAAGCCTCCTCAGCATTACACTCCCACCTCTCACACTGTGCGTGTTTGTTTAGCAAACTGTGAGCCAACAAGTTTTGATGAAATAGAGCAGATGTCTAAGAGTCAAGCAGCGCCATGGTGGGATGCTATGCAGGAAGAGATTAATTCCATTGCACAACACAAAGTGTACACGTTTTGTCAGATCCCAAAAAATGTAACCCCTGTTGATTGCCGCTGGGTCTATAATTTGAAGACCACGGCAGATGGGCAAGTTAAGCACAAGGCTCGTCTGGTAGCACAAGGTTTTGCCCAAGATGAGCAGTCTTTTGATGAGGTCTTTGCTCCCATGGTTAAGATGCAATCCGTACGTTTGATGTTGGCAATTGCTGCTGAGAGAAATGCTTTGGTAACACACTTTGATATCACAACTGCCTATCTCAATGCTGATTTGCCAGAGGAGATTTACATGTTTCAGCCACCTGGATTTCACCAGGGAGGAGAAAAAATGGTGTGGAAATCTGAAAAATCGCTGTATGGGTTGAAACAGTCTGCTCGCTGCTGGAATATGTGTTTAGACAAAGCTTTGCAGGAATGTGGCTTTAAACAGAGCAAAGCTGATCCTTGTATATATGTCAGAGGTACAGGGAAAAAGCAAGAGATCCTCTTGGCGTATGTTGATGATCTGTGTTTGGTTTGTGACACACAACAGCGGGTGCAGGAATTTGCCTGTGATCTAGGCAAGAAATTTCAGATTAAAAGTCTGGGACCAATTCAAAATTACCTTGGGATAGCAATACAGAAAACCAAGGGTGGTTATTTGCTGGATCAGAAACAGAAAATTGTACAACTGTTAGAGAAATGTAATATGGCTGATTGTAAAAGTGTAAAAATGCCAGTGGTCCAAGGATTTAACAAAAACATTGGAGATACTATGTTTCCTGACAAAAAACTGTACCAATCTGTGGTTGGGTCATTGCTCTATATAGCTGAGACCTGCCATCCTGATATTGCTTTGAGTGTAAACATATTAGGAAGGGCCACCTCTCAACCTACTCAATACCACTGGCAAGGTGTGAAAAGGGTGTTAAGATACATGAAAGTTACCATGGAATATTGTTTGTATAGTACTCCTGTTCAAATGCCAGAAATTGTCTGCTATTCTGATAGTGACTTTGCAGAATATGTCTCAGACTGCAAAAGCACAACTGGATGTGTTGCAAAGTACAGTGGTGCTCTGATCTACTGGAAAGTGAAAAACAGAGTACTCTGGCTACTTCTACTGCTGAAGCAGAATTTGCAAGTTTGACACTCTTATGCAATGAAGTGATCTGATTTACACAGCTCGTAAAGGATTTGAATGTGCCAACTGAGATGCCTGTAAATGTGTTCTGTGATTCTCAAGCTTGTATTCAAATGGCTGTAAGTGAAAGAGTTAAATCTAGAACCAAACATGTGGACATTAAGTATCAAAATATGAAACAGTCTGTTCAAAACAAGTTCATTCAACTGACATATTGTACATCAGATGAAAATGTGGCTGGTGCCTTTACCAAAGCTCTGTCTGCTGTTAAACACATACAAATGCTTGAGCATATGGGAATAGTAGGTCCTGCAGTTCCAAGACCAGTCTCAATCTTGTTGGCACTGCACCTACTCACCCTTGCGATCAACTGACGAGTATTCCTCTGAGGAGATCTATGTTCCATGTCACCACCACAGGAGGCATAGTTACTATGAGGAGGTGGTTACCTGCCGTCGTCGCCGGTCTCTAGCCTTGACACGCTCAGTGTCCATATCCCTTTCTCCCACCAAATGCTCCCAACTTTGTCTCCCTCCAGATTTACCAGGGGACCAACCCTCAATCTCTGCTGCCCTGCCACCAGCTTCTCCTTCTCACCCAGATGATTCTGCAGAGCACTCTCCAGTGCCCTGTACTGGGTGATCCCTCTCCAGGTCTCCATCCAATTTTTCAGAGCCAGTTGTCCAACAGAACGATAGACCACTGGACACAGCAGTCTCCCACAGAGAGCTCATCTCACCCTCCGATGATGTCAAGTCCTTCTCAGTCCTCATCTCTTGCATGGCAAAAAACCTCAACTTTGCCACAGAGATGGCCAAAGAAACTATTGAGGATCTAATGTAACCACCAACCCCAGGAAGAGGTCCCATCCATAGCTGCGATTCCTTTCTTACCTTATCTACTCCACATCTTTAAAAAGCCATGGGCCAACCCCAGCTGCACACCGGCAACTGCGAAGAAACACAATTCCTTCTACAAGATCATTGAGGTGAATGAACAATGGTTGCAAACCCATCCAAAACCAAACTGTGATTGTGGAGGCTGCCCAGGCCAAAACCTCTCAATCCCTCCAGGTAACCCCTCCTGGTAAGGAGGGCAAACAGTTAGACCTCATGGGTTGTAAGAACTATTCCAGTGCAGTCCTCATCTTCAAGATGTGCAACTATGCCACCTGGATGGCTGCCTACAACCAATGGTTATGGGACATCGCCTGTCTCCCCGACGGTCAGAGATGAATCACAGGCGTCTTCCTTGCAGAAGCTCGACATCTTACAAATCAGCAAATAACAACAGCATGCCACATTGTCGACTGCACCTCCAAGGCCTTTGCTGCCTCAGTGGCCCTTCACCGACGTTCCTGGCTGCAGTCTTTGGGATAGTCTCTGTCCTCCCAAAATCTGGTGGAGAACCTCCCCTTTGACTCAGCGGGCCTCTTCAATCCTGCAAGAGATGAGAAACTTGAGCGTACTCATAAGATACACTCTTTTGTCAGGAAGTATGGCATCAAAGTTCAGCAATCATCTCGGTATCGATACTGTAGGTACCAACAATCATCTCACCAACCATACAACCCATACTTATCTCAGTGCTCCTCTTAGCTCTCGGCCTCATCCTCTTGCTGTCCACCACCTTGACCTCAAAAACAATCCTACAGGAAAAAGCTTGAGGCGCCCAAACATCAAGTTTGACAGTACAGAGGATGACTCTTACGCTTCACCTTCCACCGCTACATCTTCTTCAGACACTACCAGTCCCGCCGCTTCAGATTTTACCACTGCGCCTATCTCAATCACCTCACCATCCATCTGACACCGTGTTTGGCTACAAGCTGGCAAAATATCTCGATGCCTGGGCCTCGATAACAAGAGACACCTGGGTGCTCGATATCATATCCAGAGGGTATGTGATTGAGTTCGTTTCCTTACCTCCTAACATTCACATCTGAATTACCCACCCCTCTCTCTCTGTCATCAAAAAGATCCAAGTTCTACAAAGGAAAGATGTGATAGAGCCCATGCCCTTCAATTCCCTTAGAACCATCTTCTCTTCCAGGTATTTCTTGGTCTTGAAGAGGGACAGCAGCCTCAGACCCATGCTAGACCTCTGAGGAGTCAATCATTTCATCAGGCCTTGAAAATTCAGGATGATATCCCTGAAATCCATCTTCCCCTTCCTGATGAAGGGAGCATGGCTCGCCACTCTGGATCTCAAAGACGCCTACTTCCACATCAGCATCTGATGAGAGCACAGGAGACTCCTTGCCTTCCCCGTCGGCAGGAAGGTGTACAGGTTTCGAGTTCTTCCATTTGGCCTAAACACGGTGCCAAGGGTTTTCACAAAATGTATGGCGGTCATAGCGGCAGTTCTTCAACAGCACAGAGTCGTCCTCTTCCCATACATCAACGATTGGTAACCTCTTCTTGAGGCAGGCTCCATTTTGACATTGATGAGACTTCGCTTGCTGACCACCCTGGGCCTTACTGTCAGCTTCAACAATTCCATCTTCATCTGAATCATTGAATTCAATTTATTAGAGCCATCCTCGACTCCACCCACCAGCTGGCCTTCCTGCCCCAGGAATGGGTTGCCAGCCTCATCAGAGCTATTTTGCCCCTTCAAAAGAACTGACACATGACTGCTCAATCCATACAAGTTCTCTTGGGCCTCATGGCCTCAACAGCAGCAGTCATTCCCTTTGCCAGACTCTGGATGAGGCCCCTACAGATCTGGTTCCTCAAGACTTTCGACCCAATCTTCAACAACCCATCTCGCTGACTCTCGGAACTGAGACAGGTGATCTGGACCCTTCTTTGATGGAAGAATCTCATCAACCTTCTCAGAGGCATGCCTTTTCACACCCCAAACCAACTGTGTGATTTCAACTGATGCATCCCAAGAAGGCTGGGGAGCCCACACAGGTCACCTCTCCACCAACAGTCGATGGACTCACCTCCACCTCCACATCAACGCTCTTGAAATACTGGCTGGTTTTTGAAGATGTGGTCAGCGATCATACCATCCAAATCCTGACAGACAACATGGCTGTGACTTACTATATCAACAAGCAGAGGGGCACCCGATCCCCAACTCTCTTGACTCACCCTCCACCTCTGGAATTGGTGTCTTCTCCACTGGACCTTCCCTCTGGCCCTCCACCTACCTGGTGTCGAGAACACATGGATAGATCATCTCAGTTGCTCCAACTCGAACCACAAGTGGATGATCAACACCGAGACTCTCACAGAGCTCTTCGAAGCTTGGGACACACCCTTGATCGGTCTCTTTGCCTCCCTCCTCAACTGACAATGTCGCCTCTTCTGCTCTGGGGGGGGGGGAGTAGGCGAAGGCTTTCTGAGGGACACCTTCCTCTTCCACTGGAAAGGTCCAATGATTTACCTTTTTCCTTCCGTTCCTCTCATCACAAGAGTCATCGAGAAACTAGCTCGAGACGGCGCCTCAGCAATCCTAATCGCCCCATGGTGGCCTCGCCAACCCTGGTTTGCTCCCTTCCTCCTACGTTTGAAGGGACAGTATCTGAGGTTGCCACCCAGACCAGATCTCTTAACCATGAACGGTGGTACTGTGAGACATCCAGATATCAGTAATCTCAAACTGACAGCATGGAATCTCCTCCCTTGACTTCTTTTCCACCAGCTGTCTGACAGGTGATTGAAGCAGCCTACAGGCCATCAACTGTTCGATCCTACACCTACAAACTCTTCAAGTTCACCATCTTCCTTCAGGACAGAGGGCTTGCCATTGTTTCCTTTACCACCGTTCATGTCTTTGACTTTCTCTCATCATTAGCTGACAACAGCCTTTCCCTCTTCTCCATTTGCTGCTACTTCTCAGCTGTCTCCTCTCACCTCCAATGAAGGGGCAGTCCTTCCTGCTTTCACAACTCCTTGGACTGCAGGTACCTTCAGGGTTACGAACACCTCCACCCTCCAGTTCGGCTTCCTACTCCGGGATGGAACATATCTTTGGTCCTCTCACAACTCTCAAAGCACCTCTTCGAACCTATGGCTACCTCCGACTTTCGCCTTCTCTTGTGGAAGACTGCCTTCTTAGTTGCAATCACGTCAACAAGGCGTGCTAGTGAACTATGTGCACTAAGAGTGGACAAACCGTACCTTTGATTCGACCACAGTAAGATGGTTCTAAGGCCAGACGTCTCCTTCCTCTTTCCAAGTTTGTCTCCAATTTTCACCTCAACCAAGACATAATTCTTCCCTCCTTTTTTCCTAACCCCACCTCTGACCTGGAGCATAACCTTCATGCCCTAGATGCACAAAGGGCACTCGCCTTCTATGTCCAGCGCACC
Source organism: Iguana delicatissima (assembly GCA_948472985.1). Classification (NCBI taxonomy): domain Eukaryota; kingdom Metazoa; phylum Chordata; class Lepidosauria; order Squamata; family Iguanidae; genus Iguana; species Iguana delicatissima. The sequence goes on along the minus strand of CAOKZL010002660.1, from coordinate 22,163 downwards.
ACAGACTTTAGGAAATAACAAAGACTCTTTCTTTGCTATTCCTTCATGAAGAAGGGTCTTACACTTTCTTCCCAGCATCTCTCCAGTTGGGTGGCATCCATCATTCGCCTTGCATACGAACTGGCAGGGAGAGACCTGCTTCCTCACTTCAGGAGCCACACAACCAGAGCCCTCTCTGCCACGGTGGGATTCCTCAAGGGCATGCCTCTACAGAACATTTGCAAAGTGGCAATCTAGTCCAACCTTGCTACCTTTGTTTCCCACTGTAGGATCGACCAGAGATCCTCTAGGGGTGTCACCTTTGGCAGAGCAGTGTTGTCCTCAACAGCGTTATGAAGCCTTGGTAATCATGCTCTTTACCTATACTCTGTTGTTTTACTATGCCTAGCATTGGCTTATATTCCTCCTCTTGCGTGCTGGACTCTAGGGGTTCCTTGACACTCCCACCTCTTATGATGTTAGCTTGCCAGTCACCCATTTGTGTGAGTTACAGGGACCACAAAGAAGGAGGACAGGTTGCTTACCTGTAACTGGAGTTCTTTGAGTGGTCATCTGTAAATGCATACAATCCCACCCTTCCTCTCCTCTTTGTGTTTTGTCACGCTCTTTGTGCCAGAATCTTGAGGCAGTCAAGGAATTGAGTACGCAGGTGCTAGGCATTCTTATATAGCTGCAGGGGAAAGGGACAGGATTCACGCCAAAATGCTAGGCCTAGAGCTCTAGAAGTTTCCATAGTACTGCACAGGTGCAGATGACCCACTTGGTGTGAATTTACAGATGACCACTCAGAGAACTCCAGTTACAGGTAAGCAACTTGTCCATCTCAAATCTTTCTAGCAGGTATTTCCTATGAGAAAATAAAATCCTGAGCAACACTGGATAGATAAACTAGTATTTAATAAATACATTCCTGGGATCATTTCAAACTTGCAAAACAGTATTGTAGAGAGTGAGTCATGAATTTTTTCCCAATAGTTCTTAGCTACATGACAAGACCACCAAATATGGAAATGGGTGCCAATAGTCTGCTTTCCATTTCCTTTTAGAGAAGTTTGCAAGTTTTTGTGGTGTCATGTACCATCTATGTAGTATCTTGTAGAAATTATCTCTTAAATTCAAACTCAAAGTGAATTTAATGTCTGCCCTTTGCAATTTCTCTAATTCTATCTTGTGTCTTATGTTTTGGGCCCATTTAACTGTAGTCTTTTTTATCAATTCATGTTCCATCTCTCTCTCCAATAATATTTTATAAAATTGGGTATCAGTTTCATTTGGTTTTTAATCAGAATTTCAGCTATTTCATTTTCTTTTCTTTAAAACCGAGTGAGATTGCTAACCAACTTAAATCTCTCCCATGTCTCCCCAATCTCTATATGGGAACCAATTCAGTTCTTGACCTTTTTCTGCATTTGGATTTAAAGGGACAGTATTCCTCAATGGCTATTTGCAATAGAAGAGAATAGTTAAGCACTTAAGTTCTCCTCTCTTACTTACTTATTTTTATCTTGGGATTATATACTTTTCAGTTGTTTATTTGGACTCGAGAATCTTGGTTGTGGATTATGGTTTTATTATTTTTTTGAATTTTTAAGAATGGATCACCTTTCTTCTGAAGTTGAATAGTAACTGTTTGGCTATGACTTTATGCTTTTGGATGTGGATTATAGCACTGGATTTATTAAATGAGTAATAGGACTTGTCTTTGTCATTAAGACAATTGTAGTGTATGTTAGGAAGATGCATGAGGTATTGTATTGTGGCAACTTTAATATCTCTGGGAAAATCTACTGTTCTTCTTGTATTGTATGTTTTGAATATACAGTCCTGTAGTTTTGGAACATAAAGTTTATTGAATGGAATCTATTATGGCTCCTGTTTTGGACTCTGACATACAAATTATAAACGGTCTAGGAAGCTTGGAAGAGATACCTAAATATTTTGTGGACTTTCTTGCTGAATTTAGACAAATCAAAGTATTTACTGAAAAAAAAAGATGTGATTATAGATGCAACACAAACTTTGCAAGACCTGACCTGCAATTTGGAAATTATGACTACACAGAGACAAACATCCAGCAAGACAGGGAGACAGTTAACATAGTTGATTTTGGAAAACGAAGGATGTAAGTGATGCCACAACCCAGTTTACAATGATGATCTTGAATGGCAAGAAAGTTGACTTTATTCTGGAAAATGTACGACAATGGGTCTGCAATTTACAAGAAATTCTGTTTGGACAAGAGGAGAACAACAATACACTGATGAATGTACTAATGGATGGATTTCCTAGGAAAAATATTTTTTTCAGCTGGGCTACATTTCAGTTATTGGTTTCATGTATAAAGATATAAGGCATAGATTAAGCATGATTGTCTTGATAAGAGTTTTAAGAATATTTAAATGTGAATCAGTTTTTGGAGAAAACAGAATTAAGTGAAGAAGGTACTTGATGAAGAATGGTTTATGATTTATTGTTCATGAAATTGGTCTATGATTATAAATTGTTAAAAGGATTGAAGATATTTGATTATTATAGAGATATTTACTTTTTTTCTCTTCGTTTTTACTGTATAAAGATTATTTTAAATCTAGTATTTTTGTTATTGCAGGAGGTGTGATTGGAAAATGGTCTTCTATTGTTTGTTGCTTTTAGTACTTATTATATAGAGATAGTTTATTTTTAGAATTATTAACTTTAGTACAGAATAGAATAAGAATTAGGTAGTGCTGATTAAGACTGTTAAATAACATTGAAGTTTTTTATTTAAAATAATAATAATATCTGATAAGTAAGTTAGAACTGATATTCAGAATCTGCTTAGAATTTAATTATCAACTAATTTGTAAAGTTAGAGCTACTCAGAAAATATATAATAGGCAACATGTATTAATTTTATTTTAGGATCTAATGATTAGTTTGTTACTGTTCTATTACTGTTTGCTGTTGGTAATGGGGTGGGAAGCAATTTTTAGTTATGTGCACTTAGTTGTAGTGTAGGTTAATATTTGTTATTTGCAATAGTTTTTTAAAGTTTTTGTCTTTTGTTCTTTCCTTCTTTAATATTGTATTGTTCGCTTAGTTTTATAGTTTATGTTTTTTGTAGTGTTATTGTGTGTGTGTGTGTGTGTGTGTGTTTTTCTGTAATTTTTTTCTTTTTCTCTTTTATTCAAAATAAAAGAACTTAAAAAAATAAAAAAACAGTTCAAATAATGCCACCTTATAAGCACATGGGAGGTATTTTTTGTATTAAAAAAAATAAAATAAAAAAGAGATAAAGCAATGTGGCTCAGACTAGGGGTCTGATGGTAGTATAAGAATGGGAATCCGTACTCTTTATTATGTGCCTAGAAATTCTAAATATTAAAATTAGAAATAATAGGGAAATAGGTGGCACAAAAATAAAAGGATATGAATTCAAATTACAGGCATTTGCTGATGACATGGTGATAATATTAGAGGACCCAATTCATAGTATTAAACCTTTAATGGAAACTCTGAAGGAATATGGTCAAATAGCAGGTTTAAGGATTAATAAAGAGAAATCATTGATGATTACAAAAAATATTTCCCCAAATTGAGAAAGGGAATTATTGAGTATTTCAGGATTTAAAATAACAAAAAAAGTGAGGTATTTGGGTATAATAATAACAAAAAACAATTCAGAATTATTTGAAAATAACTATAAAAAAGTTTGGAGGGAAGTACAAGAAGATTTAAGGAAATGGAAAAATTTACAACTATCATTATTAGGAAGAATCTCAGCGGTGAAAATGAATATTCTACCAAAAATGATATTCCTCTTTCAAAATCTTCCAATAATACTCAATGATAAACCTTTTAAGAGCTGGGAATAGGATTTAAGCAAGTTTATATGGAATGGGAGGAAAGCGAGAATTAAATGGAAATATTTAAAAGAGGTTAAAGAGAAAGGCGGATTGAGTGTTCCAGACTTAAAATTATATCATGAAGCTTCGGCATTATTGTGGGTTAAGGAATGGATATTGTTAGATAGTGATAAACTATTAAAATTAGAGGGATTTAATTTACATTTTGGCTGGCATGCTTACATTTGTTATGATAAATATAAAATTAACAAAATATTTACTGAACACTATGTCAGAAAATCGATCTTACGAATCTGGTTAAAATTAAGGAAAAAACTGTATCTCAAAGTTCCGGCTTGGACTTCGCCGCACGAGGCATTTTATAATCTCGAGAAGGTGAAGATAAAAGAATGGATGACATATAAGGACATACTTATAAAAGAAGGGAAGATTCTTAGACCTAAATCTAGGGAAGAATTGATGGGACAAGGCTATCTAACACACTGGTTGCTACATAGACAATTATTAGAAAAGTATAAAGAAGATACAAAAGGCAAAGGAATATTGTGGGAAGAAACAGAATTTGATAAAATAATAAATTCAGAAACTAAACAACCATTAAGTAAGATCTATAAATTGTTATTAAACTTAGATCTAGAGGATGAGATAGTGAAGACAAATATGATAAAATGGGCTAAGGATGTAGGTCGTTCCATAACGCTTGAACAATGGCAAAAGGCTTGGAAGATTAATCAGGAGTTTACCAGGTGTTATAATTTAAAGGAAAATTTTTTTAAAATCTATTACAGATGGTATTTAACCCCAATTAGAATATCTAAAATACATAAAAAGGAAACCCCTACATGTTGGAAGTGTCAAGAGATAGGCTCTTTCTTTCACATGCGGTGGCGTTGTAAAAAAGCAAAGAAATTTTGGGTACAAATCCATAATCAGATAGAGAGATTGCTTTAGATCGAATTTGCAATGCTACCAGAAATTTATTTGTTAAATATTTATACAGGATTAGAAGTAGTATTGAAAAAGGAAACCTTGAAGATATTATGTTATTTAATATATGCTGCCAGGATTTTATACGCAAAGTTTTGGAAATCTAAAGAGATACCAGCTTTGGAAGATTGGAAAAATAAAGTATATGACCTAGCAGAATTGGATAAATTAACTCTAAGGTTGCAAGACAAAACAGATACAAAATTTATACAAGAATGGGAATTACTAAAACCTTTGTGGGAGGAAGAATGGGGTGAACCTGCTTGGACAGGTTTAGTTAGATAGACTCACTTGTTAGGGTTAGATGGCATGGAAGAATCAAGTTAAGTGTACTAAGAAAAGGCGATAGGGAAGAAGGGGAAATATGAAGGGAATATATATATATATATATAAAATATGCACGAATAATAAGAATTAGAGATTAAAATTAATTAAAATTAATTAAAATAAAGAGCAGGTAGATTAGGAGGAAACTTACAGGAATAACTTATAGGAACAATTCAAATAGCAGGGTGGATTCGATACCACCAGTAAATGGATAAGTAAATAGTTAAGTATATTAGGTGTACAGGAAGAAGTTGTATATATTACCCAATGGTATGATTTAAGAAGTCAGGGTATGTTTGTTTATGTAAGAGAGTGCGAAATAAGAAGTAAGAAGTAATGAAGAACATATGGGGACAGTAAAGGTTTGTATGAAGGTTTGTATGGAAATTTGAAGATAAAAGTGATATAAGATAGAAATTAGAACTTCCCTCCGATGTAGTAAGGGGGGATATATTTTATGTATTGAATGTATGTTGTTGAGGTTTTTTTTCTTTTTTTTCTCTCTTGTTTGTTTGTTTTTTCCTTTGTTTTGATATGTGGTTTTGAATTTGTGAAATTGGTGTGTATGTTATGGTGTATATGTTGTATATGTTGTATGTTGAATTTGTGCTAAATAAAGCATTTATTTTAAATATTAAAAAAAAAAGAATGGGAATCTGAGCAGCAAAGTGAGGGCCTGTGTCCAGAGTACTACAAACTATCTGGCTCAGAGCCAGGGTTTAAATACCCCTTTTCTGTCCTGAAGAGGGAAGGTGTTGATGGCTTTTTGGCAGAGTAAACAGTGGGTTCTGGAATGAGCTATCGGTCTTAGCATTAGGTGACAAAGGACTGATGGGAATTGCGAGAGCTACTTAGGATAGATGAGAAGACAAAAGGGGAGTTTGGGGAGGCAGAAAAAGAAGGTTGGAGACAATCAGTTTGCTCTGTGGAGGCAGTTTTGGGCACTATTCTTTCTAAAGGTCAAGTTGTTGAGGAACAGCTGCAAATCCATTATCACTGGAGCATCCCTCACTATGACCTGACCATGCATTGAGGTCCCATCTGACCTACGTTTGCATCGCACATGTTCAGTCAGTCCTCTGTTGCCAGCATGGCATTGCAGCCATAGCAATGTATAATTTATATCATGCCAATTAAATATTTTCCAATTAAACTATATCATGGAGTAGGGGTGTATGGCCTGGTAACAATAGGTTCACCTTAGTGTCAGAAATGACTTGAGTCAGAAATGACTTGATGGCACACAACAACAACAACAACAACAACATGCAAATACAGGTATTCCAAAATAAAAAAAAATAAATTGAAATCCGAAACATTTCTGGTCCCAAGTATTTCAGATAAGGGATACTCAACCTGTATTTTTAAATATTTTTAAGTTTATTTTTTGATAAAAAATAGTAATAATAAAAAATATGTAAGATAAAAAATTGAATTATATTGAGTTGCTGATTACTAGCAAAATTTAATCTTCTTCACAACAGGAGATTATAAAAATTAATTATAAATATATATTGTATTCATTATATACATTTTACACCAATGTTATTTTCATCTCAGTCTAAAAAGATGCAATACATTTCAATGCAGTATGTACCCTATATTACTTCCTACCTTCCCTTTGTTGGATAGTAATACATAGTTTACTCTTGCTTGTTAACTCTTCTCATCAAAGTTCTTCCTGTCTCTAGACAAATTCGCACGCAATTTCTTTTGTGCGAGAGCCCCCTGAGCGTCGCGTAAATGGGAGCGTCGGTCCGTACGACGCACTCCCATTCATGCAACGCTCACGAACCTAAAGCGGGGCGCGCGCACATTTTTTTATTTTTGGCTCTAAGCCGAAAATACTCCGCAGTTGCGCAGTGCTCGCGGGGCCCTTGCGCACTTACCTGCGTGTGGTGCATCGAATGAGCCGGGCCGGTCACACTTCCTCCCTCAGCGCAGCCTACAGCTCCCAGGCTGTGCTGCGGAAGGAAGGGGCGGGGCGCTAGCGCGACAGTCGTACAACCGACAAGCTGCTGCGGGAGGCAGAAGGGCTGCTGTGAGCGGCTCGTGCAAATGGCTGCTCACGCGAGTGCCGCCCCCCACCGCCGTGACGAAGGTAAGGTGCGAAAAGAGCCTCTGTCTGTTGAACATGTAAGCTCAACTTTCACTAGTTACCTGTCAGTCCATGATGTCTATCTTTATGCTCTTTTAGGTTTTGCATAGTATTAGATTTTTAAAGAAATATTTTTGACATTTTTGATACAAGTGTTAAAAATTGCAGTAGCATCTCCTGTGTAAAAGAGATGTTGAAATCTTAAAGACGTATGTCTGATGTGACATGTATGGAATATGTTTTTTTCTTCAAATCTTTTCTCATTCGTATGTATTAATATGTAATATGTATATGTGGATTTGATTTACCTTTTTAAAATTTACTTTATTTGTGCACCATCCTTCATGATAGGCTCCCAAGGTAGCTAAAATAATTAGCTAAGATTGTTCTAATAAGCTGACAATCCTACTTTATACCAGTACTGGTTCCTCAGGTTTTCCCTGTGGGTTGAGTGCTAATGGCAAATGCGGTATTTCAGTTGGGTCAGCAACAGCTACAGTGTTCTGCTTTGGTGTTGTTAGTGGCCTAAAGATACCTATCCATTTCCTTGTAGTTTTTGCCACCCTGCCTCTGTGGTGTGTAATTAGATCTGATAGTCCTGAAAATAGTTCAAGACAACAGAAGGTGGCTGATTTGCTTCTGTAAATTGTTTGGATGGATGAAGGCCTAGAACAACTTTCTACAGAGAGAGTTCCAAGCCTTATTTTTTTTAAAATCACTTAAATAAGTGTTCCTTTTTTAAAATCTTTTTTGTTATCCTGCACCACTGTAGGCTACCACGAAAATGGAGTTGTAAAAGCAGAAAATGGTACCTATCTACGGACCAAGAAACTCAAGTCTCCATAGAGCCAAAGCACAGCTTGGAAGGGATGTTTGAGGAGGAGATGGAGGATACAAGATTGTGGACTCTGGGAATAAGGAACATATTTCTCCCTTCTGTCCTTACCAAGTTCCACCTCAAACAGCTAAAAGACATATTATGGAATGATCTCATTTTCTCTTACCAGACAGTTTGCAAAAACCAAAAAACCTACTCATTTTATAGTGGGGCTTAAGAACACCAGACTCTTACTCCACCTGATATATTACCTTATTATGTACTTTTCTCTGTCTTTAAACTTTTTGTTTGTTTTGTTTTGTTTTCCTTCATCCTAAAATGTTTGGCAGGTAATTTTTTCCCAGAAATCTATTCCTATTTCCACCTCCTCCCCCAGTTTTGATTGCATCTAGTAATGTTTCATATTGGAGAGAGATCAGGTGTTCAGAATGGGACCAACAATGAAAAACAATGTACAGTGCAAAGAGCAGCCTCAGAGGCTGAAAAATTTGTGGCTCCCATTGAATTTTGGAAGTTGGGCAGATGCAAATCTCTTCTTTCATGTGGTTCTTCTGCTTAGCACAAAATAGATTTACTAATGACTTAGCAAGAATGGAATTCCCTTAAAATACCAACATGGTGACCTGCTGACCTAACAGTTTACTATGTGTGATACACTTTCCATCTCCACTAGCTCAGAAAATTGTGCTTAACCTACAGTGCCTTGGCAAAGGGAGCATTTTCATCATTCATTCATAGCCATTCAGGCAATACCTACAGCTGTATGTATAGTTTTTGGCTTCCTTGTTTAACATGTGGTTGGCTCCTTAAAACATATATTCCCATGCAGCAGAATTCTTCAGTGAAGTACTGGTGTGATCTGCATGCCTGAGTCCATCCAAACACAGGACAGCAATATTGTTGTGAATATATGTACGAACGGAGGTTGGATGGCCATCTGTTGGTAATGCTTTGGTGGTGTATTCCTGCATGACAGGGAATTGAACTCAATGGCTCTTGTGGTCTCTTCCAACTCTATGATTCTATGAAGTATTGTCTTGAATGTAGTGCAACCCTGTGCATATTTACTCCCCAATATGTCTCACTATATCCAGATAGGCTTACTCCCTGGTAACTGTCTTTGGGCTTGTAACCTTTGGCTTTTATCTTTTCCACATCTCTTTTTGGGGATCTCTTTTTGGGGCTGCTGATAATATTCTTCTTCTTAAAAGACTTACATGGGTTGCTTCTGTGATGGATGCAAGGCAGCCCAATTTCAAACTTCTTAATAATTTGGCTGAATTATAAATGTGACAGGAGGGAATGAGGAGGAGTTTCTCCACTCACTTAGCCACCTACTCCTAAAAGCTGGTGGTTGGTGTTAAATATAGATTCTACCTCAGAGGCCACTGTTTTCTGAATTTCTACCTTTCCTTTTCTTCCTAAAGCAGAACTAGAAGAGACACAGTAATGGGAAGAAGGAAATGGTCCCTCACTCAAGAATAATGAATGGATTATTCTTTATAAGCTGAGGTGGCCTCAATATTCAGCAGAATTAGGTCTGAGTACTAATATATACTCTTAAGGCCCAAACTGAGATCAAATACAACTGGATCATCTTATGTTTTCCCTGTGTAGGCCCTCTGAATTTTAGATCATTTAATTCAAAGACGTGAGATTTCTTTTCTCCTTTGCCATAACTGATAATAGATAAATTTTCCTGTGGAGTTCTCCTTTCTTCTCGTGATCACAACAGCAGTTCTTCCTGACTGATACATAGGATATTTCTGCTTTCACAAGGACATGGGGGTGGGGAATGATGGGACTATTGAGTGCTTCCTCATGTTACTGAAAGTTAGCCTTGTGGCTAATTCCAGGAAACTCAGGCCAGGAAGAAGTATCCTGTTTACCAGTTTTTAATCATTTTAGCAAAATTTGAATCTGTTAGTAAATGATACAGGTTTCATTTTCATTTCAAGTTACTTTTCATACATGCTTTTCTGATCCTGTTATGTTCCTAAACCAAGTCTGCACAACTTGTGATCCACAAAATCCAATGCCGTGTGTTGTACATCATCAGTGACTTTTGTCTGGACATGCCTGAGAGGGATTGCCACAATGCTAGTAGGCCATAATGTTTAGCTGGTAAAGTAAAGTGACCTTGGTGTGTCCCAGATACAGCATTACACTAAAGCTTTTAAGGAGTGTTGACACTAGCAGGATATGAACAAGGCAGTCTTAATCTGCTTATTGCATTTGAGTCATCTACCATGTGTAGCTCTTCCTTCTTGCTTGTATTTCTTGTAAAGTATTATAGTTTTCCTTCTCTCCATTTCCTTGGGATATTTGAGATGAAGCAAACTTTATCACATTCTGCCTGTCACCTCTTAGTTCTTGTTGAGTCCCAAATATACCTCATCTGCATAGATTTCTGTATATAGGGGTAAAGGGTTAAGCTGGGTGAGCTATGGTGGTATGTAAGTCAGCCAGGATGTGGTCAAGTTAGCATGGTGGAGGTGTGAAATGGTTCTGCAGTTGAATCTGATGGAAACCAAAGACATAGCCATGTTAGTCTGGATCAGTACACAAAGTGATCTTTTAGTGCCTTTGAGACTGGTAGCATAAGTTACTAACTTCTCTTAGTCTCAAAGATGCTACAACATCCCTTTGCATACTGATGAAAACCAGTCTTGCTTTTCTTGCTTCCTACAAGTAATTGGACACTATTCCAAAGACAGAGACCACTGTTTTATATTGGGAACTCTTCCAATTTCATTAAATCCTCTGCTGCGTCTCAACTCACCTTAACAAAATGGGGTTCCCTTATTGTACAGCAACCTGCAGCAATCAGCAGTCTTCCATCTTCCATGGCAGTTCAGAAGATCAAAATGAAAGCTGCAGAAAATAGCCTTCTTCCAGCTCAATTTGCTCAACTACTTTTCTCTCGCGCAAGGTTGTTATGCCACAGTGTAGCATATTACAGTTTATGAAAGTGCCTTACATTGCTATATATTCTTTAGTACCTTCCTATCTTTCAATTATGTCTTTATCATCTGTAATTTTTGGTATATTTCACATATATACACTAGTCTAGCTTTTTGTAAAAGGGACAGCCTTTGCTAAGCAGAATTGCCTCAATTTCTATGCCTTTTTGACTGTCAAGTCTTCCTTGGTAAGTATAAATTTTATTCTCACTGGAGCACTGCTAGATACAATTGTATGTGTTGTGGTGTAGCACAATACCACACAAGCCACGAGGTTTTCTCATTTCCTTTGCAGATAAGTTTCTTTTTCCTGCTTTTAATTCCAGAAAACTATTTTTAAAAATCAGAAAGGGCAAGAGAGTCTTCATTTTTCCTGCTTTTGAGATTCTTTAGTAGGAAGTGCTGACAGAACTGGCTATTATATCTAGTTCTGTGGTTTTGCTTTTGGATATATTTTAAACACTGTCCCCTCATGGAGGCTGCAGTTTGTAGTGGAAGACGTATAACTTTCTCCTTTCCTTTTGTGACACTTTTCCACTGTAAATTGCCTCCCACCACTTTTCTACTTTCACAGTTCAAAGGGAAAAGATGGGGTTATTACAATAGAAGTAAAGACGGATTGTAAGTAAGTATCTTGGAGAATCTTCCCAACCTATCTCAGCTGAACAGGTGGTCTGCCTTAGCAACTGCAGTATGTGTGTGTGCACATATGTGCTTGAAGAGAGCTTTCCAGAAGCATCAGAGAATGTGATGTAAGATATATTTCCACCTGAGGGAAGTCTTCTGCATGAGGAGAGGAAAACAGGGATAGCCTGTTTAGAAGCTCTTAATTCCTGATTCACTATTGCACTGCCATGGCCCCATATACTACCTCTAACGCTGGCTAATTAAAAAGCTTGTATAGACTTGAGATGCCTTTTGAGTAATATCACCATGAGAGGAGGAAATAAGGATGGGTCATCTTTAATGTGATCAAGTTTCTTTGATTGAGTGAGATGTTATATTTGTCTGGAACTCATCCATGTTCCTCCTTTTCCAACATCACTAGAAGATGTGTAGCACAATTTTGAGATCTAACAAGAAACTTTCCAAAGCTCAATAAATAGATCTTTGTATAGCAGGGAATTAATATTTGTATTTTAAAAAACATCTTAATTTGGGGTTTTTGTTTAATTACTTGTCTAGTAAAATAGTTAAGAAAACTGAATTTCGTTTAATTGTCTTGCCCATGGAAAACTAAACTGTTTAGTGCCAACTTCTGGAACAGAATGCAGAAGCTGAATAAAAACATCTTGTGGGGCTTGCAGATATTTGATTTTTAGTACAGATGGATTATTCTCTTCATTGCTAATAATGAAAAACAGTTATTCTATGTTTGTAGACTCAGGATAAAGATTTTATGTCTTCCAAAAGAACATGCATCATCCTGAGTGGACAGCTACGTAAGGATATTTACCTACGCAATGTTTTGTTGGTCTTCATTCAAAAGCTGTATACTGGTACCACTTTGCTGCAAAGGAGTACATAGGGAGGGGTACAGCTGAAGATAATGGGTGTGTACATGGTTTCCTTTAGTATTTCTAATTATGGACCAAATTTAAATCAGGAACCAAATATAAAATGCCTACTTTTCCATTTTTAAATTTAATGTGGTTGGTTCCTGGCAGGAAAGGCAGCAGCTTTTCCTCATTTTTTTCTTGATGTATTTCACCTCTATCCCTGAAAAATAGCAGGTTGTATTTTGTGTACAGATTGTTACTGTTGTTAATCCTGTTTTTATAAAAGCTATGTGTGACACGATATTTTCTGAAATAAAAGGCATAGAGTGATAAAAATTGCTAACTCCAGAACTGATGCTGGCACGTACTCAGACACACACACGACATGTTGGCCAAACATCCATCTCCTCAGGAAATTACTCCTTCCTGAAGGTTGCTGTAGTAAATTTTTTCTTATAACACTATGGCAAATCCTCAATTTGTCTGGGTGAAATAGAGCAACAGGTTTAGAAAATTTTAGTAAGGGCTATGACAGGCTGAAGATTACAAGTTCAGTCCATGGTCAAAGATTCTTTATGAGATCATTTTAGCTGGGGAAGGGGGCCCTCCTGTCAAGTATGTGTACACAATCTAGAAATTTTAGTCAAAAAAGTCAACCCCCCAAAACTGGGTCAACTTACCCCTGGGTTAACATAAGTATTATATGTTAACTCGTATCAAGAAAAGGAACCATCTCACTGAGTAGAATGGTGAAAGGCAAGGGCTTAGTCCATCCTGGGAGGACCTAAAAGAAGCACCAACCCCCTCTAGTCTCTCTGCCATGGCACTGCATCTGGCCTTTTTGAATACTTGGGCAAGAAAGTAGAAGGGAGTCAATCCATTCAGGTTTAGTTTACCATTTTCAGTAAAAAGTACAGCTAGTCAATATCCTTCCTAAATTGTGGTACCCAGAACAGAGTATTCCTGGGGGGGGGGGGCTGACCCAAGCAGAATAGAATGATACTATCATTTCCCTTGACCTAAACACTATATTCTTATCAATGCAGCCCAGAATCCTATTCGCTTTTTTAGCTGCTGCATCACACTGCTGACTCATATTCAGCTTGTGGTCTACTAAGACTCCTAGATCGTTTTCACATGTACTGTGGTCAAGTGAGGTATCATCTATCTTATAATTGTTCATTTCAGTTTTTCTGCCCAACACATCCCCCTGTTGAAATGTATTTTGTTAGTTTGGACCAGCCCTCTAATTTGTTAATGTCATTTTGAATTCTGATCCTGTCCTCTGGGGTGTTAGCTACCCCTCCTAATTTGGGGTCATCTGCAGACTTAATGAAAATATCCTCTATTCCTTCACCCAAGTCATTGATGAAGATGTTGAATAGCACTGAGCCCAGGACAGAACCCTGTGGCACCCCACTAGTCACTTCTCTCCAGGATGAAGGAAAGCCATTGGTGAGCATCCTTTGGTTTGGTCAGTCAACCAATTACAAATCCACCTGACAGTAGCCCTGTCTAGCCCACATTTTACTAGTTTCTTTGCAAGAATATCATGAAGAATTTTGTCAAAGGCCTTACTGAAATCAAGGAATGCTACATCCACAACATTCCTTTCATCTAATTAAGATTCGTCTGGCATGACTTTTTTAAACTAGTTAACTTTTAGTGATCATGACATTGCTTTCTAAGTGCTTACAAATGGTCTGTTTAATTATCTGCTTTTGAATCCTTCCAGGTATTCATGTCAGACTGACTGAGCATTAATTGTTTGGGTCTTCTTTTTTCTCCTTTTTGAAGATGGGGAAAATATTTACTTTTCCTTCCACTCTGCTAGTACTTTTCCTGTTCTCCAGAAATTCTCAAAGATTATTGCCAGAGATTCTGAGATTACTTTTGCCAGTTCTTTTAATACCCTTTAATGTAGTTAATCTGCTCCTGCAGACTTGAATTCATCTAGCATAGCCAGATATTTCTTGTACTACCTCTTTACTTATTCTGTGCTTCATTTCCTCTACCACATCATTTGCTTCATTTCCCCAGGTAGAGGACTGTTTTCCTTTGAGACAAGACCTTTCTATTTTTTTTTATACTTTATTTTTACGTATACAAATATATAATAAAACCATAACATACACATTATTCTATCAAAGTTATATTACAAATATCATTTTTATATCTATTTACATTTCCATGGAAATGTATTTTAAGTAATTTGTACTACATTAATATCATTATTATCAAGTTATCTTCACACATTTCCTGACTTCCATGTCTACTCGACCGGAATCAATTACTGACTAAAATATCTTCCTGAAGCTCCCTAAATACCTACTACAATTATCCAAAAACTTAAGTTGATGATCTCAATTTCTAACAGCGTTTTGACTTCACCTTTCTCTCTAGTCTTCTCTCCTTTATACATTTACCATATACACAACATCATGCAATACCCATTACTTCCTCTATTCTTTAACTAACTTCGGTCTAAATAACATTTTTATACTAATTCCTTCATGCCCAATACCCTTTATCCAACATGTACTGTACCACTTGTTGCCACCCGTTTCTCTTTGTACCAGTTGTACCACTCACTTTTCCTTTTAAATATAACAGAAAGTATCGAATTGTCTTAACTCAGCTATTTTCTGGGCCCAATGTGATATTTCAGGGACAGTCTCTAATTTCCATGTTCTAGCAAACACAAGTCTTGCTGCCGTCACTAAGTAAAGTATAATTCTCTTATTTCTCGATTGAAAATTCTTATTAAACATAAATGTCATGTTTAACAGATATAATTCGGGCATCATAGGAAAAGCTATATTAAAAATTTCCTTTATCGCCTCATGTATTTTAACCCAGTACTTTTTAGTCATGGAACACGTCCACCAGGCATGGAAAAACGTACCCGTGTTCTCTTTACGCTTCCAGCATTTGCTATTTCCGGTGTTGTATATTTTACTTATCTTTTCTGGCGTTAAATAGCACCGATACATCATCTTTATAAAGTGCTCTTTTAAATCTTGTGAGCTGGTAAATTTCAATGTATCCTTCCACGCCATTTCCCAATTTTCTAAAGAAATTTCATGCTGAAAATTTTTAGCCCATGTTATCATAACGTCTTTTACTTTTTCATCCTCCATATTTCTGGCCAAAAGATATTTATAAAAAAGAGAAATCTTCTGTCTAGTTTTCAAAAATATAATGGACTCTAAATCATTATAAGATTTTTGAGCAGAAATTCCTTTTTCTTGCAAGTCCTTTAAAAATCTCTCTTTTAATTGAAAGTTGGAAACCAGTTTAATTTGTACCCCGCTTCTTCTAACTCCTCCCGTGACAGTAAATGACTCGCTCCAAACCTGTCAGTCCGTACAAGATCTTTATATCTAAGCCAGTCTTGTTCTTTATCTGTCCAATCTGCGTAAAATGCTTCCTGGGGAGATATCCATAAGGGTATTTTTGTGTATGTATGCTTTTTTATATTTTTCCATATTCTAATTAAAGATCTACATACATAATGATTATTAAATTCTTATCGATCTTCTCTTTCCCATACCACAAATACTCATGAAAACCAAATCTCATATTTGCCCCTTCAATTGTCAATGTTCTTCTATCTTTCAACTGGACCCAGTCACATATCCACATCATGGCGTTCACGTAGTAATATAATCTTAAATCCGGTAAGCCACAACTGCCTTGCTTAGGTAATTCAGTCATCAATTTCCTTTTAATTCGTGGTTTCTTATCTGCCCATATAAATTTAGATATTTCCTTTTCCCAGACTTTAAAAGGTTTCTCATTTGTAATAATAGGAAAGTTTTGAAATAAAAAATTAAATTTAGGGAGAGCGTTCATTTTTATAGCCGCGATTCTTCCTAGTAATGACAAATTAAGGTTCTTCCATCTTTTTAGGTCCATCTCAATTTCCTTCCAAATTTTTTTGTAATTATTATCGAATAAATCTTTATTTGACTCGGTGAACCAAAATCCTAAGTACTTCACTTTCTTCTCAATTTTGAAACCAGATATCTTTGTAATTTCTTCTTTCTCCTTTTGTCTCAAATTTTTAGTCATAATATAAGTTTTGTTTTTATTTATTTTAAATCCTGTGGCCTTTCCAAATTTATTTATTTCCGTCATTAATTCTTTGATGCCTGCAAAGGTTCCTCCATGAAGAAAATCAAATCATCAGCAAAAGCTCGCAATTTATATTCTTGATCCTTAATCTTTATCCCTTTAATGGCCAGATTAGATCTTATACTTGTATTTAATATTCCAGCGTTGCTATGAACAACAAAGGCGAAATTGGGCATCCTTGTCTTACTCCTCTGTCAATTTGTATTTCCTGTGTTAGCTCTCCATTTACAACTAATTTTGCTCTTTGTATTTTATAAATAGCCTCAATCCATTCAACGAAATTGTTACCACATTCCGCTCTTTTCAATACTTCCAACATAAATGACCAACAGAACTTATCTAAACGCTTTTTCAGCATCCAGGAACATTATCGCCAATTTTCTTTCATTTCTTTTCTCAAAGTATTCTATTGCATCAAGCAAAATTCTAGTGTTATTCCTAAGTTGTCTATTTGGTAAAAAACCATTTTGATCTTTGTGGATTATTAGATTTAAAACTTTCCTAAATCTTTCTGAAAGTATCGTTGTAAATATCTTATAATCTATATTAAGCAGAGAAATTGGCCGATAGTTTTCTGGTAGAGTCAGATCTTTCCCTTCTTTTGGAATTAATACAATGTTTGCACCTTTCCAAGATTCTGGTATTCCTTTCTGTTTTATTTCATTTAAAGTTTCCGTTAATGGTGCCATGATATCCTCTTCAAAGGTTTTATAAAAGGAAGCTGTAAAACCGTCTGGTCCTGGAGCTTTGGAAATTTTCAACCTCTTAATGGCATCCAATACTTCCTCTTTAGTAATTTCAGCATTCAAGAACTCCTTTTGTTCGTCAGGTACTGACCATACTTTGTGTTTGTCTAAATATTTCCTTATTTCTTCCTTCTCTTTCTTAATGTCTTCTCTTTTTGTACAGCTGAGCATAATAGTTTTGAAAAATTTTCTTAATTT
This sequence comes from Iguana delicatissima, assembly GCA_948472985.1. Lineage (NCBI taxonomy): Eukaryota > Metazoa > Chordata > Lepidosauria > Squamata > Iguanidae > Iguana > Iguana delicatissima. Next base: position 4,525 of record CAOKZL010002660.1, on the reverse strand, counting down.
GTTTTTATCCGTAATTTCTCTTTGTCCCATTTTTAATTTAAAAATTCTTCCCCTCTCTTTTTCCTTTACGTAATCTATATGATAGCCATTTCCCTGGCTTATTTGAGTGTTCAAATTGATTTAGACGGCAATATTTCATTTTTCTCTCTATCTCTGACATATTTCTGGCAGCTATCTGATCCTGGATGGATCTTATTTCCAGTTTCAATTTTTGATTTGAGCTATTATCTTGAAAATCTTTCTCTTTTGCTTTTAATAAATCCATAAGTTGTATCAATTCTTGATTAGCTTTCTTTTTTTTATATGTTCCCATTTTTATCAAATGGCCTCTCATGACTGCCTTAAACGCATCCCATACCATCTTCATATCAATATTGTATTTTATGTTTTCCTTAAAGTAGTTTTGTAGTTCTTTTTTCATATCATTCACCAATAATTTATCTTTCAAAAGATTTTCATTGAGTTTCCAATTATATTGTTTAGATGACCGCAAATTTAATGTAAGTAAGATTGGATTATGATCCGATGTTATCCTTGGTAGTATTTCCATATCGTGTAGATAAGTATGTAATGTCCTTGATGCCAGAAAGAGATCAGTTCTTGACATTGTATTATGACTATCTGAATAAAATGTATATCCTTTTTCTGCTCCATGCTTAAATGTCCATACATCCAACAGTGACAATTGGTCCATCATCTGAAAAAAAATTTGAGGAAGTTTACCCTGGTTTTTCTTTAGTTTCTTACATTCCGATCTATCTTCTTGTGGATTAAACACACCATTAAAATCGCCCAAAATAATTATATTGTCAAAAGACATATCGTTTACACAATCTACAGTTCGCTTCTTGACTTTGGAGTAAAATCTGGCTTTCTGGTCAATTGGTGCATATACTCCTACTATCAATGCTTTAAGTTCCCGCATATGAACTTCCAACAACAAATAATGTCCATCTTGGTCAAGCAAATCTCTTTCGCCACGTAGTCATTTTTAACATATATCACCAGACCTCGTTTTTTCTTTACATGAGAAGAAACAAAACACTGTCCTAATTTCGGGTTTCTTAAATATTTAATATCTTTCTGAGCAATCCGAGTTTCTTGCAAAGAGATGATATCATAATTAGTCTTTTCTAAATAGTGAAAGATGGTTCTATGTTTGTATTGTGAATTTATACCTTTTGTATTCCAAGAGAATATTTTAACTTCGTTCGTGTTATTCTTGCATTAATTTTAAATTTACTGTTTTCCACCTCTAATTCTCTTCAGTATAATCTAATTCGCCCGCTTATTGTATCTCTTCCTCTAATTTGTTCCTTTCCCCTTCTGGTCCTTCTATGTCCTCTGTCGATTCCACTTCCCCTACATCCGAGTCCTTCTCTAGAGCCTCTATGTCTTCTTCTTGTTCATTCCTCTTCTGGCGTCATTTGTCTGTCCCTTCTCATTCCTGTTAATTTTGAATTCTCAATTTCTTTCTTCAACTTTTCATATATTTCTCTTGCTTTTTCTATTGTGTTGACTCTGTATCTTTTCTGTTTATACGTGAACAAAACCCCTTCTGTTCTGTTCCATGTATAATTTATTTTCTGCTTAATGAGCAACTGGGTAATAAATTTGTAATCTTGACGCTTTCTTAATACTTGTGCCGGAATATCTTTATATACACTTATCTCTTGAGAATCAATATACAACTTTTCTTGGTAACTTCTTTGTAGTATAATCTCTTTCGTCCTCATATTCGTGAAAATAATCACAATATCTCGCGGAAGATTTCTTTCTCTTGCTATTCGTGAGTTTATTCTAAAAATCCTTTCAATACTTGCGTGAATCCTTTCTTCAGTCAGTTGGGTGTATTCAATCAAGGCATGGACTATTCTATCGTAAACATTCTCCCGTTCTTGTTCCGTAATGCCTCTCAGCTTCAGACACCGTTCTCTATAACGTAATTCAAATTTATTTATCATCCTGGTCTTGTCTCTCCTTCAAATGTTGCGTCTGTGTCTCTATTTGTCTAGACTTTTCTTGTAAAGTTGTTACCTCAGATTTCATTGCCGCCATTTCTTTCGTAATTACATCCATCTTTTTACTTAACCCTTCTATTTCTTTCTTTATTTCTGCTTTTATTTCAGCTCGGCTTTCTTTTATATCCTGCCTTATCTCTTTTCTCAGTTCTTGCCTAGATTTACATAGTTCTTCTAAAATCAAGTTTTTATCCATGGATGTAGTTGTAGTTGATAAATCCATTGATGACCTTCTTGTTTGTTGAAGTGTGGTAGATGGTTGTTTGTCTTGTTTGGGGTTTCCTTATACCAGTTGCCATTGTTCACTTATATCACAAATGCACTGGTAATGATACTCTGATTCCCCCCTTCAGCTAATACAAATATGCTTAAATACTTTAAAGTATTCTTGCAAAACCACAATATACAAACACAATATATAACACTAAGTTGTTCTATAAATAATATATACTTCCCCCTTTTAAATATGAATTCAATTAAGTTACCTTATGTTCAAGCAATTCACCAATAGATGGAGCTGTTCAGCCACACAAGAAATCTCTTCTCCCTAAATATACTATATTAAAGATTTGTTACTTGTTATGGTTACACAGTTAACACAGGTGGTGTCTTATCTGTGGCTTTACAGCTTCAAGGTTATTTCAGCGAAGATGGCTACTATCCCAAAGCTATCACAGGTGCAGCCACCCTATCAATTACACACAATATCTAACAGTACTGAATTCTCTCAACAGAATTGAATTTCTCTTCCAATACCAAGCTTGTTTCTGAGATACTTAAATTTCTAGGTATTTTTTATGTATAGACACCTTAGTTAAGTTTAGCTACATAGTAAAAGTATTTACCAAATAAATGTATAGATTTGTGTACTCTATATAATTAAGCACTTTATAAACGTATATACTTAAACTTTTTCTTATATACTTATGCACTTTATATAACTTATATCAATACTCTTTAACAAATTACAATTCAAAATTTCTATATGAATTTTATAGTAATTATATACGTGTCTATATCAGTTCCCCGCTTCCAGCTCTGTTCTCACTTCGGCTTTTAGCTTCCAGCTTTGAACAGTTCAGGCATCACACTCCAGTTTCACTTCCAATCACCTTCACTTTATCAGTTCAAAGGCACGTTGTTTATCAGTTCAAAGGCACGTTATTTCTCCCCTAAAAAATTTACAGTTCCACTTTAATTCTCAAGATGTTCTGTTTCCATTTTGTCAGTCCAGACCTTTGTTATTTGAACCAAAAAATCACTCTCACAAAGTCTCCTGTTAATCTTAAAAGTCTCAAGAATCAAAACTTCGTCTATTTCTCCAATCTTAATAAGTCCTGGTTCTATTATAGAATCCCGCAGCAAATTCTTGAAAAATCCAAAATACACAAACCCAGTTCTTGTTAAGGCAATTTATCTATTGTCACAAAAAAGTTCAGGAATTCAGGAATTTCTCTAAAGACAACAACTATGTCTTTACTGGATATGAAGTCAAAGCAAGCCAACTTGTTTGTATTTTTATATCCTTTGCGAAAGATTCCTTGTACGTAAAAAGTACAGCACCGATCCAACTTTTTTTCTGTCAATACACAATACCCTTAGTCCCACTTTTCTTTATTTCTCCTTATGGCTTAGTCATTTCCTTGTTGGAGTTTACCTTTTGGGGTTTCCATCAAGTTCAACAGTCTTTATTTCTTCGGCTTCTTCTTCAATAAATTAAAAAAGTCCGGGCGTCACTTCAGGAAAAAAAATCCTACCTCCGAGCGGCTGTGGCAGTCCTTCGACCCGCTGTTTCGTCTGTAGTCTTCCAGCGCTAAGCGCCATCAGCTTTCAGGCTTACAGCACGGGTCCCCTCCGAACTCCCTCCGACCCCCCCTTTCCCCCAGGGGTACTTGCCAGTTCTAAAAAACAGGCGTCAACGACCCTCGCAGAATCGTCTGGCCCCGAGATCTTACGGCTTCCCTGGGATTTGCCGCTCGTGTTGACAGCCTAGGAGCAGCTATTTTCTTAGGCTGCCATTCGGGTTTTGCCGCCGGACTGGATGTCGAGACAAGACCTTTCTAATAGAGTGGCATTGATGGCCAGAGCAGCAGAGGTGGCAGCACTACAAATGGAGCAAACAACTGCACCAGGAAAGGAAACCATCAAGAAGAGTAAAAAGCTCTAATCCATCAGATCTGAGCCTAACACTGAAGGCTGGAGTGAATGAAAAACTGAAATTCTGAAGGATCAAGTAAGTTTGAAATAAACCCTAAGAATTCTCTGGACATCCAGAATATGCCAAGATTTTTCTAGCAGTCTGACAGGATTAGGGTAAAATGAAGGATGAATTACTCCCCGGAATCAATGGGAAAAAGAGTTGACGTTGGGCATGAAGCTTGGGTCCAGTCTCAGAACAGTGAACCTGAACAGCAAATGTGCACTGACAGAGCCTCCAGCTCCAACACCTTTCTAACTGAAGTAATGACTGAGAAAGAGAATCTTCTAGGAGAGACATTTGAGTG